>JAPPVO010000031.1:75837373-75884419 GCA_030407325.1 Camellia japonica
ACTTATGTAGTGATAAGGAGAGTAACAGTACACACACTCCTTAAGAATACACTGTTTTGCCTATGTTTGCTCTCTGTTGAAGCAAAAAAGGGAAGTTCAGGAAAGCAGTAGCCGACTGGCAACATGTATCAGCCGACTGGCCACCAATGGTAGCCGACAGCCACCATTGGTAGCCGACTAGCCAGAAATGAATTTTGCACCAATGTGCTCCTGAGTTGGAGCAGAGGCATTCTGGGAGGTGGCACAATTTTCAGAGATCAAACGAGTGCAAACAGAGGCATTCGACGGCAAGGTAGTGGATTTTCGGGAGGTAACCAACCGAGCATGCAAGCGTCCCTCGCCCTTCAGGCCATTTAATTGCTTTAATTAGTTAGCGTAGCTAATTATTCAATTCAAGTGTTATTCAATTCCAATTTGTTGTAATTAATTAGCCTAGAATAAGTTAGTTAATTAGTTAACTAGAATAGTTAATTAGTATTTGGTTTGTAATAATTAGCTTAGCTTAGTGTAGCTTAGCTTATGCATTCGGACCCTCCTTTGCGAGGGCATAATGTTGTAATAAGTGTACGTACGTGTGTGCATGTCTTCCAACCCTGCGTCTTTCTTCCTTCTATTTAACCGCTTTTGATGGTTAGTTTAGGGTCACGTTTCGATTAGCATACCTTATGCTCGCATGTTTTGCATCCATTAATTTGTTTTGCATGCACCGAGGCTCGGCGCATCATTCAAACTGCATTGCAATTTCAATATCTATTTGAACACGTGTTTATCGCATGTTGTTCAAATCGAATCATATGCCATATTAGTAGCCGAGCCCATTAATTGCATATTGCATGTGTTGCATTAGGCATCTTGTATAGTTAGGATCACGCATTTTTCTAACTAGCTTTTGTTTTGGCTTGGAGTACTCGGTGAGTTTTATGCTTTAGCATGATTGCATGAGTGTGTTTGCCATATTGCCATGTTTCGCATGCTTGCCATGATGCTATTTGCTTAAATGATTAATTGCATGAATGCCCGTGGATGAAGGCTTGTTATTTGAATTAGGACAATTCAACTAGTGAGAGTTTTGAGCCCACTTTGCGAAATGGCAAATCATGTTTTAAACCCACTTGAGGGTGGCAAATGCAAACTATTTTCAAAAACAAACATGAATTGAATTCGTTCCAATTCTTGTGATCTTAGCTTATACTTGCTCGTGTGTGCGTCACATAGTAAAGTTAGCTAAATAATCAGAATAAGAGCACATGAGGTTTATAAAACAACATATCATGGTTAGTAGAGGCCGATCATTTGATCGGGCGAGCGGGGGTGCTCATTTCATGACCTTTCCCTCTCGTACCCAAGTTCCCGTGCCGAGGCAACTTTGATGATGACGGACACGTGACCTTTGGCACGAGTCAGGGTTTCCTAAATTTCCCCAAAACAAAATATTTAGGTGGCGACTCTGTAATCTGGCAAAGCAGTCCAATTTTGGCATTATTTGATTTAAAATCAAAATTTTCCAAAATGATTTGCCAGATTAGACTCTTTGGTGTTTATCAATTTCATATTGCACTTTGTGAGATTAGATTCAGAACCGTGACAGGAGTCTGAACTGTAGGACCAATTCGAGCTCTTCTAAAAGAGGGGCGCGAAAAGGTCGAGTTATACTAATCTAGAGAAATCCTTCACAAACCGAAGGTAATACCCGGCCAACCCCAAGAAACTACGAATTTCGAAAGCATTCTTAGGTTGTGCCCAATCCTGCACTGCCTCAATTTTGGATGAATCTACAGTCATCCCTTCACTGGATACTACATGGCCTAAGAACTTAACCTCTCTTAGCCAGAACTCACAGTTCCCGAACATAGCATACAGCTTATGGGCTCGAAGCAACTCAAGCACCACTAGCAAGTGTTCCTCATGCTCCTCCTCAGAGGGTGAGTAAATCAGAATATCGTCCACAAAGACGACCACAAAACGGTCTAAGAATTCTCAGAAGATTCGGTTCATTAAGTCCATAAACACAGCTGGGGCATTGGTTAGCCCGAAAGGCATCACAAGAAACTCATAGTGGCCAAACCGCATTCGGAATGTCGTCTTCGGGATATCCTCCTCCCTGACCCTCAACTGGTGGTAACCGGATCTTAGGTCTATCTTGGAGAAACAACGAGACCCTTTCAACTGATCAAACAGGTCATCTATACGAGGCATTGGATACTTGTTCTTAACCGTAACCTGGTTCAACTTTCGGTAGTCAATATAAAGCCGTAAGGCTCCATCTTTCTTTTTAGCAAAGAGGGTCGGTGCTCCCCAAGGTGCAGTACTAGGGAAAATAAAACCCTTATTTAGTAATTCCTGGAGCTGAATCTTCAGCTCACTCAACTCAGCTGGTGCAAACCGATACAGTGCCATAGAAATTGGTGTTGTGCCAGGCACTAAATCAATAGAGAACTCGATCTCTCGGTGAGGTGGTAAACTAATAAGATCCTCGGGAAAGACATCCGAGTACTCACAAACCACTCTTGGCAACTCAACTCGAACTTCATCACACTCACTACTCAAAAAGCTAGCAAGAAGACCACTAAGTCCATTTCGTCCACGCGAACCATACACCAGTGATAAGATTCTATCCACCCGGTCTCCCAAGAAATAAGAGCAATCACCGCTCAAGGTACATACAGTAACCCTCTGACGGTAGCAATCTATAATAGCCCGGTATGATGATAACCAGTCCATACCCAAAATAACATCAAAACCAAACATGTCCATCAATACAAAAGAAAAAGGAAGCCGGCGATCAGCGACCTCTATATCACAACCCCGACACCCCTGTTTCAAAATCATCTCACCCCCCATAGGTGACATGACACATATAGGAGCTGTTAACTGTGCTAACTCCAACCCCAAAACATATGCAAATGCAAATGAAATAAATGAACGGGATGCACCCGTATCAATTAACACATTGGCAACCGAATTGTAAAACAGAAAGGTACCTCTCACTACTGATGGAGCAGGCACAAGATCCAACGCTGTAACAGGATAAACACGCCCCGTAGGTCTCTGATCTATCTATTCACCTCTTCAAGTATAAGACGGTTACACTGACTAAGCCGAAAAGGCTCCTTGATTGGCCCTCGAGGCCTATACTGACTGCGCTGGCTGGTGACTCTGTGTCTGCCTCAAACTAGACGCAACAGGTGTGCCACCAAACTGTGGGCAAAACCTCTTCAAGTGCCCCGCCTACCCACACTGATAACAAAGTGAGCGACTGGCCTCTGCCCTGACTTTGGCCTTGAGAACGAGCCGAAGATGAAGCTGCTTGCTACCCTCCTCCCCTCTATGGGCAAGCTGGAGACTTGTGGCTTTTCTGACCACATTTGAAACTGGTGATGTCTCCGTGACCACCTCTCCCAGAACCCGAACTCGGCACTAGAAAGGTAGATCTCGAATGCACTCCCTGGGACTGTTGAGGATTGGAACCCCTCTGCCTCTTACTGTCCCCCTGACCATCCTGGCTCCTCCTGGAGCCCCTCATCCTCTCCTCCTACGCATGCATGATAGTCTTAAGATGAGTTACAGCCTTCTAATGCGTCCATAGTCCCTAATCATGGATCCGGCCACTCTAAACATGAGCCCAGTCCACAGTTTCTTCTCAAATTCTAAACAACGACATTCCTCAGTCGCCACCAGCTCCGGTGTAAACCTAGACAGGCTAGTGAAAGTGGTTTCAAACTCAGCCAAGGGTGTGTTTAACTGTTTGAGCTGAGAAAACTGATCCCTCAGCTTCTGCCTCACTGTAGCAGGTAAGTACTTGTCCTAGAAAGCATAAACAAAGGCTTCCCAAGTCCCTCCAATGCGCCCTCGCGCATACTTCTACCACTGACCCTGTAAACACCCCATTTTTGACCGTCCTCAAGACTTGGATGTCACCGCTTGAACACTTGGTGATCATCCATGTTTGTGTTCGTCTTGAGTTCCTGGAGGTCTCGGCTACGCGCCTTGCCTCAGGATCTCTCGACTCAACTGTTTTGTGTTTGGTTTTGCACCAAACACTTGTGTTTTGCCTTTGAGGGGGCAGGGTAGGGCTTGTTGACCATCCCCACCCATCACCGGCCATGGCTTAAGGCCACCGGCTGTGTTTTGTTGCCACCGGCCAAATGTTTGGCCGCCGGCATTATAGATGGCCGGCCGGCTATCTTTTTTTGGTCAATTACATTTTTGGCCGGCCGACTACTGTGCATCTGCTTTTGTATATATTTTTGTGCAGCTGGCATGCATTTGGCTCCCGTGTATGGAGGGATCTCCCTCTTAGTTAGCTTGTCTTGTAAGCTTACAAGATTGAGCTCTATAAGAGGAGGTCTTCTCTCCCTTCATTAGGGTTAGCAAAAAAAGCCAGAGGAGCTCTGATTTTAGGGTTAGGTCATAGTATCTCTATCCTATCTCTATATTTGCCTCTCCTTTTGCCTTAAGGTGTTTTAGTCTTAGATTTGCACACAAACACCTAGACTTACACCTTCCATTGGCTACTGAGGTACTAAGGAGTTGTTCTTGAAGTTTTGGAGCTGATTCAAGCTTAAGGAAGCTGCTAGGCCATTGTTTGTAAATGAGGTCTTCAAGGGTAACAATCTTACCCTTTTTCCCCCATTTTTGCATAGCTTATTTACCTATCTTGCAACTGTTTTTAAGCTTTGTGTATAACATATAAAAGTTTTTTTTAAGGGCTTTAAATAGTTTGTTAAGAGTGTTTTAAGCTTTGGGACTGTTTGACCCCTCTTAAGGCTTGTTTGGCCTTTGTTTTGTGCCATTTTGGTGGAGCTCCGTGACCATTATGTTTGGGCCTCCTCACCACTGAAATTTTGAGGTATTTCAGAGGTGAGGATGGTGCCTTGAGGTCCTAAGAAGGAGAGGGCCACCCCCTCTCCTTGTTGTCCTTGAAAAGGGCTATTTTTTCCTCTTGAGGGAGCATCTAATTTAAGTGTATGTTGACCATGCCTTAGCTATTTTTTGTGCTTATTATGTCATGATTTAGCACTGTTTTGAGTTGGTTTTGGTACACCATGCTTGCTTAGCATACATGCCTTGTAATGCCATGATTTGCCTTAATACATGCATAGCATTTAGACTACCATGCTCATGTATTTTGGCCAAGCTTTGTGAAGCTTATATGCATGTTTTAGTGTGCTTAAGGACTGTTTTTGGTTGTTTGGGTCATCCATGCTTTGCTTTGTATAGCCACCATGTAATCCCTCTTTTATGCCTTAAGCATTGGCCCCTCTAGTATGCATTACTTGCATTATTCTAGTGGTTTGGAACCACTTACCATGTTATTTTAGTCCTTATAACATGCCTATATTTTTGCATTCGATGCTCCTTCAATGCGTTAAAAGGTTGTTGCCTTATGCTCCATGAATGTGCTTCTTTATATGCTTGCACATTTAGACCACTTAGATGCCATCTAAGTGCATCCTTAGCATCGCTTAGGTCTGCATTGGACCTGTTTTAAGTCCCCTTAGCCTTGTGAGGCTTGGTTGACTTAGCCTTGGTTTAAGTCCCCTTGGGCTTGCCTTGAATCTTGGACCATTATTGCATGCTTTGCTTGCTTTGATTAGTTGGTTTGGCACCATCATTAACATGATTTTCAGAGCTTTCCATGCATGCTAATTGTCTATGTTTAGTCTCTTTAAGTGTGCTTAAAAGTTGCTTGTCTTATGCTTAAGTGTTGGCCCATCAACATGTACATGTGAGTGTGTGTGTTGGCCCTCATTTCCATAGCATTGGCCACTGTTTTAGGCTTGCTTGAGGGCTGCCTAAATTAGTTTAAGTCCATCCCCTTTGCTTGTTTGCATGCTTACCTTGTATTTTTGCTTGCATACTTGCATATACACATTGCATTGCCATGTTGCATGTTAGTTCACATGCTTAGGATTGCATTTCATTGGCATGCATGCTTTGCCTCTTGAGTTGAGTATGATAGAGGTTGAGCCCCTTTGTTTGATTATGTGCATTGCATTCCATATCAAGATGCACACTTGATTCTTTGGACCATCATGCATGGAAATGCGCGATTGGTGGTTCGAGAATCGAGGCCCATCCTCCTTTGAGTCATACACATGATAAGGGGTGTGGTTGGTGCATACATTGCTTGAAATGCATTGCCATGCTTTGTTTTGCCCTCTGTTGCTGTCAACACAGATTCTGCAAGAAGATTTGGCCAGCCGGCCATCTTCAGTGCCGACCGGCCATCCATCAGTGGCCGATAACTCAATTTGTGGCCGGTGACCATTCTCTATGGCCGGTGACCAATTCCCTCAGCCGATGGTGTTCCATAGTGTGCAGAGAGCATATCCTGGGACTTGTGTAGTCTTCAAAGGAGCAGAACAGCCAAAGCAGAGGCATCTTGTGCATGGCAATGGATTTCCGAGCGGAGTCGAGCATGCATACATTCATCCCTCTTCCCAGGGCCTTTTACTGCTTTCCTTAACTTAATTAATTTGTTAATTAATTAGGGTGTTTGTAATAATTAATTAGCTAGGATAGTTGATTCGTTATTCGGATTGTATTATTCTTTCGGTCCCTCCGAGTGAGGGTATATTTGTAATAAGTGTGGGTGCGTGTGTGCATGTCTTCCAACCCCCACTTCTTTCTCCCTTTTACTTACCTGCTTTTGATGGTTAGTATTAGGGCATATTTAATTTAGCATACCTTATGCTGTGCATGCGTGCATCCATACATTTGTCTTACATGCACCTGGCTCGGTACATCATGCTAACTGTATTTGTATTTCGATTCCAAGTTGAATACTTGTTAATTGCAGCATTTCACATGTCATCCTTAGATTAGCCGAGCCTATTCTAGTGACATTCTGTATGCGTTGCATTAGCCACTTAACATGGACTTGGATCATGCATGATTACTAACATGTTCTCTGTTTTGGCTTGGAGTACATTGTAAGTATTTTATGTTTTAGCATCTCGTACGAGTGTGAACGTTAACACGACAGCATGCTTACCATGTGGCTAGATGCTTATGTGATATAAACTGCCTGAATGCATGTGGGTGAAGGTTGGATTGTTTGAGTTAGAACAACTCATTGAAATCCGTGTTTTAGCCTACTTGCGATTAGCAATCTCAAAGTATTTCCAAACAAACGGATATGCAATGCTTCATTCCAAATTAGGCAATCTAGTCTATACTTTTGTGTTGTGCGCATCACATAGTAATTCTAGCTAATTAACTGGAATAAGAACACATAACGTTTTCAAAAGAGGATATCACGGTTAGTAGAGGCCGATCTTCGGATCGGGCAAGAGGGGGTGCTCATAGCTGACCTTCCCCAATCGTACCCAAGTTCCCGAGCTGAGGCAACTTTGGTGATGACGGACACGTGGCCTTTGGCACCGAGTCAGGGTTTCCTAAATTCCCCCATTTAAAAAATATTTAGGTGGCGACTCTGTATCTGGCAAAGCAGTCTATGTTTGGCACTTCTTTACAAAAATCTATTTTTCTCAAAACGATTTGCCAGGATTTGGACTCTTTGGTTCAGATTAAGAACCGTGACAAATCGAGTCCGAACTGTGGCATGAGGCCCTCACGCGGGGCGGCGTCCACAGTTTCTGGCGACTCTGCTGGGGAATTTAGAGAGCTTGACTCGAACTCATGATATCTTGTTTTGCTTTCAGTTATGTGTTTCTTCGCATTGCATGTGCATTGGTGCGCCTAGGACACCGTGTTGGCCATCTGCTATTCCTGAGCGGTTTGCCGGAGGCTTGACTTTGTCAAACAATGCCATAAGGCTGACCGGTTGCGGGCTCTGCCAGTATGGGAACACAAACCCCGGTTTTACCGGGGCACCCTTTCGACTATTCGACCTAGTGCATGTCGGAATCCATAGTGACCATTCCAAACTAGGACAGGTTGCTTACCCGATGTTAGGTTGTTTGAAGTCGCTGCGTGCGTAGTGAGACCCTAGCTCCTGACAAAATAGGACAGGGAAACCCTACCCCAACATAGGGGTGTTTTGGCTCTCTTTTACCTGTTATGTGCTTTTAGAGTGTATCTCTGCAGGAACACACATATCAGTTTGCAAAGTTTGAGTATCAGGCCCGAGGGCACCAGTATCGGTATTTGTGAGGAACAGTTATATCTGCGGGTATTCGATTCAGTATTTTGGGGCAGTGATTCTGGGGAACAGTGATCAGTAGTAGAGTACAGTTGTTCGGCTACACCTGCATTTGATCCGTTTGGGCTGAAATGCTGCTTGTTTTTGCCTTTTAAGGTTCGGAGAATTGATACAGAATAGTCAGTGTTCCCCTTTGCTGTGGCAAGACAGATATCTGATCCGTCAGTCACCGTTCAGAACAGTGGACTTATCATGACGCAGAATTCGGAAGAGATTGTGGTTATGACAGCCGCATTAGATCAAGGAATCACTCTGCAAAGTGAGACCAATGTTGATGTACTGCATCCACCCAGGTCGCCTGTTGCGCACCCGGTCTGGGCCCCCCAGTTGTACCAGGCTCGTCAGCCCACCACATTCGAGTTGATAGGGATGATAGGTGACCTTCAGAGATCCGTGGCGGATCTCGCTTACGGAATGTCAGCTTCGCCACCAGCCGCACCATATGCCAGAAGTTTTGTACCACAGGAGCCCCCGCTATTGGGACGGATTGTGATCGAACTTAGCCAACCCGAGGTAGCCTCCGGCTATGGCAATGACGTATCAACATCAACCCAAACCCTCGGTCAGGCTGAGGCCAGAGTTAAGGACAAAATGAAGGCAGATGTCGATCCCATTGAACAACAGCTGTGGGCAGTCGAGGCTTTGAAAGCCAAAGGGATGAGTAAGCAACAAGTATTCGCAGTTGTAGACACCCCATTTTTGACCGTCCTCAAGACTTGGACGTCACTGTTTGAACACCCGGTGATCATCCATGTTTGTGTTCGTTTGGAGTTCCCGGAGGTCTCGACTACGCGCCTTGCCTCAGGATCTCCGAACTCGACAGTTTAGTGCCTGGTTTTGCACCAAACACTTGTTTGTTGCCTTGGAAGGGCAGGGAATGCCTTGTGAGGCATCCCCACACATCACCGGCCATGGCTAGAGGCCACCGGCTGGTGTTTTGTTGCCATCGGCAATGTATATTGCCGGTCGGCACTCTTTGTTGCCGGTCGGCAGTCCATTATGTCAAAATGGCAATTTTGAGCAGCCGACTACTGTTCATCTGCTTTTGCAGATATTTTAGGACAGCTGTCTTGCATTTTGTTCCCCTCCATACACGTGTATGGAGGGATAGCCTTCTTGTTAGCTTCCTTGGTAAGCTTTACAAGATTGATTGCCTATAAGAAGAGGGCTCCTCTCTTGGCATTAGGGTTAGAAAAAGTTGGAGAGGAGAGTGAGAAGACTCTGGTTTTAGGGTTTAAGTTAGTGTATCTAACCTATATCTATATCTCTCCCTCTCTTGCCATTGTGTGTGTTTTAGGCTTAGTTTTATGCACAAACACCTACCATCACACCATCCTCTTGGAACTGAGGTTCTTGAGGCTTGTTTTTGGAGCTTTGAAGCTGGTTTGGAGCTCAAGGGGCAGCTGGTCCTCCTTTTTTGAAGGTAGTCTACAAGGGTAAGAATCTTACCCCTTTTACCCCTTTTTTGCATTCTATTTTTGCCTATCTTAGAACTATTTTTGTGCTTGGTGTATAACACAAAAAAGTTCTATTTTTAGGCCCTCTAAATAGTTGGTTTAGAGCGTTTTGCGGTTTGGAGGTGTTTGACTCCTCTTAAGCCTTGAGGGCCTCCATTTTGTGCTATTTTGAGTGAGCTCCGAGACTTTGGTGTTTGGGTCTCCTCACCACTGAAATCTTGAGGGATTTCGGTGGTAAGGATGATGCCTTGAAGTCCCAAGAAGGAGAGGGCCACCCCTCCCTTGTCCTTGAAAAGGGCACTTTTTGGCCTCTTGAGGGAGCATCATGTTTGAGTGCTTGTTGATCATGCCATAGCTGTTTTTTTATGCTTATTATGCCATGATATAACATTGTTGTGTGTTGGTTTTGGTACACCATGCATGCTTAGCATACCTACCATGTAATGCTTGTTGTTGCCTTAACATGCCCTAGGTTGTAAGCCCTTGTTGTAGCATGTTTTAGGCTTAGCTTTGTGAAGCTTTAATGCATGTTTTTGTATGCTTTAGCTCTGTTTTAAGTTGCTTTAGTCATACTTGCCATGCATTGCATAGCTCCTTTGCACTTTAGCTTGCTAGCTTTAAGTGTGTGAGTGTGTAGCATGTATTATTTGCTTTGTTTAATTGATTTGGCACCATTTTAGCATGATTTTCAGAGTTTATCATGCATTCCATATGTCCATACTTTTAGAGTGTATCTCTACAGGGAACGCGCATGTCAGTTTGCAAGTTTGAGTATCAGGCCTGAGGGCATCAGTATCAGTATTTGTGAGGACCAGTTATATCTGCGGGTATCTGATTCAGTATTGTGAGACAGTGATTTCTGGGGAACAGTGATCAGTAGTAGAGTACAGTTGTTCGGCTGCACCCGTGTTTGATCCGTTTGGGCTGAAATGCTGCTTGTTTTTTCCTTTCAGTTCAGAGAGTTCCAGAATAGTCAGTGTTCCCTTTTGCCGAGGCAAGACCTATGATGACGTAGAATTCAGAAGAGATCGTGGTTATGACAGCCGCGTTGGGTCAAGAGATCACTCCACAAAGTGAGACCAATATTGATATGCCGCATCCACTCAGATCGCCTGCTGCGCGCCGGTCTGGACCCCCAGCTATACCAGGCTCACGAGCCCACTACATTTGAACTGATGGGGATGATAGGTGATCTCCAGAGATCCGTGGTAGATCTCGCCTACGGAATGTCAGCTTCACCGCCAGCCGCACCATATGCAGGGAGTTTTGTACCCCAGGAGCCCCCACTGTTAGGGCGGATTGTGATTGAACTTAGCCAACCAGAGATGGCCTCCAACTATAACAATGACATGTCAACGTCGACCCAAACCCTTGATCAGGCCGAGGCCAGAGGTAAAGACAAGATGAAGGTAGATGCCGATCCTATCGAACAACTGCTGTGAGCAGTCGAGGCTTTGAAAGCCGCGTGGATGAACAAACAACAGATATCTGCAGTTGTGACAAAAGCGGTAGAGGATGCTTTCCCCACTCCACCTGAGGGTAGTTCAAGTCAGTCAGAAAGCCGGGACAGGCCCGGTCATGCCAGAACAGCTCCTCCCGTTCCCAACCCCATACCCGGGAAGGATCAGAAATCCAAGGCGGCACCTGCTGACCCGTTCGCTAGTGCGTCTAGCAAGAATGCTCAGACTTCGAAGTACCTGCCCCGAGGCGCAGGGTCTTTCACGCTCTTTACATGCCATTGTCCAAGGCACTTCAAATCCTCGCCGAGAGAGCGCATCTCAAGCCCCTGGAGCCTCGGCCCCTCCCGAAGAATCTCCTTGCTACACATGATGCTGCTCAGTACTGTGCGTACCACCAGCAGACAGGCCACCCTAGACAATTGCTTCCGCCTCCGTCATGAGGTGCAGGATTTGATTGATAATGAGGTTATCCTTCCGCCCACCTCGGCCAAGTCGTTACCACCCAGTTATTGGATTTTGAGGACACAGATACTGCAAGTATGTAATTAGAGAGTGAACCACCTACGGGCAGTGCCTGGTGTATTACAGATGTGGCGTCTGGCACGCATTTTTGAGCATCTGCGAACACCAGTTTTGTAAATTCCGGCTTGGGTATCGAGTCGGTCTTTTGTTTTGAGTCTGTCTCTTTGTCTTGAGTCAGTCTTTTTGCCTACAGGTCTGTCTTGTTATAGCAAGTCCCCCCCCCCCTTTTTGTATAGAATACCAGGTGATTCCGGGGTTGTTGCCTCGGACACCGCTTTGTCTTGTAATTACCCGTTTTTTTGGTTTTTGAGTCTGTCTCTACCGAGGGGCCAGTTATACCAACAAATCTGAATGAAACAGCTGTGGCTATCTCATTTTCATGCTTGCTTTCAGTGTGAGTTAGTTGTGGCAGAGGAGGCGAACGAAACGGCAGTACACTCTACTTGCTCTCTTGTGCCCGGAAAATCATTGTAATGACCTAAGCTTTTCAAAAACCCTGATCGAACACTGCGGTGATAAAAAAAAAAAAAAAAAACGAAGAGGAAGCAATTCCTCGGGTTTTGCGAAACTTTGATCATATTTGAGAGAAAGATAGGCATACTAAACTTTTAATGAATGAAATCATGCCCGTCAGCGTGAGTACTGAGAAGGATCCTGGCTTGGCCCAGATTGGTTCCACACTTTCTTCAGCGCGAGTAATGTATCGCCTTCTTAAATACTTTCAAAAAAAAAACAAAACGTTTTGCGCGGTCCTACGAAGACCTGTGTGGAATCACTCTTGAGATTGTGCAGCCGAGGATCGCTCTCAGCCTCAAGATTCGACCTGTTTGTTTAAACCTCGAATCCATTCAAAATGTTCAACAGTTGATTGCCAGAGGAGGCCTGTGTGGCCCAATTTGAAGCTGCCCTCGAGCAAGAGGCACCAAAATCAGATCAAGAAGGTCAGGTCTCACTGGAAAAAGTTCGTGAAGCAACCGTGATGGATCCTTCTGCAAATCGACACAGTAGTCACTCTCCCGAATACAGAGGGCTTCAATTTCAAAACCATTTGGCATGGACTTGCTACACTTCTACCCTTTGAGAGGCTCGCTGGGCCGAAAACCCGGAAGGGCGACCCAGGTAAAAGTTAGAGCAAGAGAAAGATACAAAAAGAAAGAAAAAAAAGAAAGCAAAAAAATGCAAAAGAAAAGAAAAAAGAAAGAAAAGGAAAAAATGCAAAAAAAAAAGAAGAGAAAGAGAAACAAAAAAAAATGAAATGAAAAGAAACTCGCAAGGTCGAAAACCAGCATCGAGTGCCTTGGCAAAAGTTAAAGCCTGAAAAGTGAAGGTTAAAATACCCGAGTGTACCTTAACCGGAACTACGTAAGGCTTGATTCCCATGTTTGGGATACGTAGGCAACTTCATCTTGAAGTCCAGCCACCATTGCTCTTACAGTGACTGTGTCCATATATTGGTTCAGACCGTCGTCTTCAGAGTTCAGTCATCATTGATAAAAGCAGTTTGCAGCATGCTGCGGCACCATCCAGACAAGGGGCAACTTTCCGTTGCCGAAAGTTATCGTCCAAACTAGGGGCAACTTTCCGTTGCCATGCCCCGTCCTTCCAAACAAGGGACAATTTTCCATTGCCTCCGATCCGAGGTTGCGCATCTCGAGGGTAGGTTCCGTGCCCGTCGAGCATTGATTGTTTGCAAAAGAATATAGTTTTTGAAAACTTTTACTGAAGTTGACTATTTTCTCAAAAACTATCTCATTTTGCAAAACCGGACCATCTTCTTGGACCCAAAAAGGAAAAATTTTCAGTGCTCGCAGCCTAACTTGCATGACTTTCAAATCAAAAATTGAACAAGCATGTTAATCTGACGCTCATTTTGGTCAAAACTGTTTTAGAAAGAAAACAAAAAATGGTCAAAGTAATGAACTAGGGGCACAGTTGAGCCGGGTATCCTATCTTTCCCCCGCCGTCAACATACTTGCCAGAAAGGCACCCTATTCGCCGGAAGAGGCTTTCTCTGTCCGGAACCTCGGTTGAACATCACCGAAAGGAATAGCCGCAAGCTAGCTGTATCGGGCATAAACCCTCAAACTCCTATTCATCCATCAATCACCTTGGGGAGAGATGAAAAATGAGAGAATAAAGAATAAAGAGGTGTAAGTTGAGGGAAAAAGTAAGAAAAGGGTTTTTGAGAGAAAAACCGAGCCTGAGGGCCGAGTGATGTGAGAATCACAAATTAGAAAGGGTGGGAACAAAATCCGGGAAACTGGCTCCTCGTGATCTGAGGTCTCTCACACGTCTGTGAGTCGTGTCTTTTGCTTTCTCCCATCGCAACTCTTGTCTTGAGTCTTCTCCGAGTGCGTCTCGTTGCGTTTAGGTCGTGTGCCTTTTGTTTCTTCAATTGAGTCTTTCTCGCTATGTTCAGCTTCAGATTCGATATCCAGGTTGAAAATCCCTCCTTATTTCAAAAATCGTTTATGCCCAGACTGCTGTGCCATTCTTCACATCTATGCGAAACAAAAGAAGAAAAGGGAAAATTTGGGGCATCTGAGTGTGCTTCGATTTCATCCGGTTTCAGCCTTTGTGGTCCGTCTTATCAGATTGGGTTGTTTGTTCAGTGCTTGCCATGTGCGGAGAGAACCAAGTGCCATATTGCGGGCTATCTACAGATCAATCCCCAGTGGAGTATGGGCTATGTGTTCAGAATGAAACAGTAGTTTGCTTAGGTTGTTTTGCTATTAGCTGGTCAATTATCTGATTATTACAGTATAAGTGCTCAATTTTCAGATGGCAGATCAATATCTTTACATTTGAGGTGTAATATGATGCAATGCAGTGCAAAGTATGAAATGTACAGATACAACACTTTTTAGACAAAAACGAGTTTGTTTCATTTCATATAATCTTTTTCAAGTACATAGTTTTGAAGAAAGCAAAAACCCGCCTGCGGCGGTATAAGGTACTCTAGCTACCAAGAAGAAAGGAAAAAGTACAAAAGAAGAAAAACAGCAAAAATCTAGATCAACATCAAGAGGTCTCAAGCCTGGGAGTCCGTCCTCGCCCTCTTCCTGGATGAAGGTCCAGGAGCATCATCAGGAGCAGCACTGTCATCAGAGCCCGAGTCAGTATCACCTCCGGTCTCCTCCTCAGACAACCCCGCCTCTGCCTCTACCTCTACCTCTGCTCGGACCCGGACTCGGACTCATCATCCTCGTCATCAGGAATGGGTGCCCGAGAGCTACTCCCAACATGAGTACGCCCTCCCCTGGTACGGGGACGTGCAGTCTCTCCACGCCCTCCTCGAGCAGGAATAGAGGGCCCAGCTGGAGCACCACCCACCGGAGGGATCTGGAAAGGAGGCTGAAAAGCATAAAAGGCAAATGCATCAGTACGCCGTGAGCAGTGAATCAATACAGAATACAGTGTATGAGTACAGTGTGTGAACAGTGTGAGCAGTGTATCAGTGCAGAATGCAGTGTATGAGTACAGTATATGTATACTGCGAGGAGTGGATCAGTGAAGAATGCAGTGTGTGAGTAAAGTGTATCAGATGCCGAGAGGGCTGGGTATCTAGTGTTGTGTCGTGCATCAGATTATGCGAATCAGTTTATGTATGGTTTGAGACTGTGGTCAGAAAGAACATACCGGGATACTGTAAAGGGCCAAGAGGTCGAAAGTCCGCTATAGCATCTCCATCATGGAGGCATTCATCTCCAATGACTGCCGGGTGTACTCGGAGGACGCCTGCAAAAGTATCATATGCACCAGTATTCTGCGGAATATTAAATAAAATGAAACGAAATGCCAATGCAAGACGCGAAATGCAATAATACATACCGGAGGCAAGTCGGGGACACCGACCAACTCGTGATCAGTCGGGGGGAGGGGTAAAGGGGATCCGGTAGGTCGCCCCACCCTGCCCTCTGAAAGTCAGTGAAGTGGACAAAGCAGGCCAGCTGGTCCCCCGCCCTCTCTGGACTCCGCCTCTACCACGGACTCGAGCTCTCCTCGACACTCCCGCTCCAGCTACCGGCACCGCTGGCCTCGCCCCCTCAGCTCATCGACAACTGCTCAAGGGTCGCATAATGTAGGTCCGGACGTACTCGGCATAGTCGCCCTCGCCTCTGTGATGCTCTGCGCCCCAGCCAGCGGTGTACTCTCTCAGGTGCGCGAGGGAAAACCTCTCTGTATGTCTCATATGTGCAGGAGGCGGACCCGGAACTATCTGCTCCGGTAAACCCAGGGTCTGACGCAAGAAGTGCTCCCCAGGTACCAAGCCCGACAGACCGGGCCCTCCAACAGAATCCGGAGGCGAGCAGTCTCCTCTGCGCCCTCATAATGGTCTCTCACCACGGCCGGCAATGGAGCCCAAGGCTGCCAGGTGATCTGCGGGTACAAATACAGTTTGTTATCTATCTGTTATCAAAATACAGCGTTATGCGAAGCTTAAGCAAACTTTAAAGTTGAACATATCTCTGCGGCGGTGATGGTGTCGAAGTAGCGGCGGAAGAAAATAAAAGACTCCCGGGGTCTCTACACACACCGCACATCAAAGTGATGAGAAAAGGGGACGTCGAGCGGGATCTCCACATCGGTACTGGGGCAAGCCTGGGAAAGTAGGCGTAGACCCACAACTGCAGAACAGATATCAGCATGACTATCAGATAAAGCAGAATACAGAATAAGGCAGAAATGGCAGAGCCGTGTGTTGTGCGGTGTATTGTGCAGAGTGTACAGGGTGTGTGCAGTGTATAGTCAGTGTAAAGCAGAGTATATATGTGTGCCGCGTGTGCAGTATATAGTCAGTGAGAGATAGACCATGCAATATACAGAATACAGAAAATGTAAAGCAAAAAATAGAAATGTAAAAAGGGGAAGAAGATGTACCTCCCAAGCTCGCCAGTATCCGCCAAGGAGCTGTCTGCTGAGGCGGGAAGAAGAACTCATGTAACCATACAAAGTGGCCAAGCCTGCGCCACCCCAGTCGTAGTCGCGGATCCGCCTAACATCCACCAGTGCGCTCAACAGGCATAGAGGCACGGTGTTCGCCCGGTCGGCGAATAGGGTCGTCCCAAGCAGAAACATGATGAAGCCCCGCGCATACTGATCTACCTCCGCTGGGGTCATCTGCGCCTCCTCCTCCAAGGCTCGCTGAGTCCGGAACTGACTCTCGAACCACAAGTATCTGACAAACCCTGCTCGAGCAAGGGGAGGCTGAACGCTGAGCAGGTACAGCTGGGCGGCGTCCCACTCACCCATGTCAGTATCGAAGGGAATCGAATCCCCCCTACCCCGATGCCAGTGAGCATCGAGAAGTCATAAGGGGTCATCGTCATGTCCCCTGCGACGGAGAAGTGGAAAGAGTTGGTGGTATCCCACCACCTCTCCACTAAAGCAGCGAGCAAGGGTCTGCAGGTAGTAAGCTGGGAGAGCCCCTGCAGAAGATGCCAAAACCCGCCTCGTCGACAATCTGGAGAACCGCGTCTGGCAACTCCGCATACCAGTCTCGGGCAACGACATTCCCATACCCGCGAATGGTATGGGAGTCCCCCTGTAATCAAAAACAGCAATTGCGAAGCAATATTCAAGATGCAGTTTTGAGAAGCATACAGATATAGTGTGTGTGTGCGCGTTTCAAATGTAAAGCCGGCATTGGGTGTCAGTGTGCTAGCAGGGAACTACAGCATATGATATGTCAGTGTGTTGAGTGGTTCAGGGTAAATACGGCATGTGTGCACGTTTTCAGAAATCAAACAGACATCGGCTGTCAGTGTGCTAGCAGTGAGCTACGACGTGTGATATGTCATTGTGTTCGAGTAGGTTTAGTACAGATGTAGCATGTGTGCATGTTTTTCAGAAATCAAACAAATACCGGGTGCCGGTGTGTCCACAGTGAAATACAGAGTGTGATGTGTCAATGTGTTTGAGCAATTCAGGGCTAGTGCAGTGTGTGTGCGCGTTTCAGATTCACGCAGTTATCAGTTGCAAGTGTGTTCACAATCAACTACAAGTGTACAGTGCATCAGTGCATTCGAACTAAGCAGTTAAAGAACAAAATCAACTATAGCAGTTTAAGTGTTCCACATTGCAGAAAATTGAAACCGGGGGAAAGAATGTACCTCTGAGGCGCTGTGTGACAAGTGTGACTCTGGCTCACGGAGCAGTAGCTCGCGTGCCACGCCCTTCTTGAAGCTCCGGAACTGGCATAGTCCATCCGGGAGCATCACGTGAACCGCCGGTCTGTAAGTCTCCGGATCGAATGGCCGGATGCGAAGCGGCAAGGGCTCAGCCTCGGGGTCCATCTCAAGCTCTGGAGGGGGCCCGCCCTGTGGAAGGTCGTCCGCCATCTCGAAGAGAATGTAAAATGGCCGGAAGAGGGAAAAATGGGAGAGAATGTGAAAAGTCAACAAAAAGTCAACCCCAAGAGGGTCGGAAATGGCCGGAAAAGCCGGAGTGCGGAAAAGTCACAGATATCGAGAAAAACTCGAGGGAAACAAGCCCCGAGTGGCGAAAACCAAGAAAGAGGCACCGAAATGAAATTTCAATCAGTTCAAAACACTCGAAACGTGAAGGTATTCGCGAATCGAACAACGAAATCGAGGTTAAAACGCAAGGAGACGAAGAAATCGAAGGACGAAAACACTCTAGAGAGGGAGAGAAAGGATTTTCGAGCATACACAACTGAAGAAAATAGGGTTAGAAACCCTATTTTAAAAGACCCATAGCAAAATGTCAAAACTGCCTCGATACAGGAATTCTTTGCCGGTCGGCAACATTATTTGCCGGTCGGCAATATATTGTGCCGATGGGATTGTATGAGGGCCGATGGATGGCCGATGATGCATTCTGATGGCCGGTGGACATCCGGTGGTCTCCCACAGTGGTTTTTGAGCCTCATACACCTTTCCTTGGGTTATATGAGTGGTCCATAGCCTTCATTACTTAAAACAGTGCAAAACAGTGCCTCTCCGACGCTCAACCGGCCTCCGTTTTGACCTCGGATCGTGTCTCCTGTGTGTAGCACTCAAATTCGTGCAAGGTGTATCCTTCTCGTATCCTTTTGGCTCTTACAAAGTTCGAAAGATTGCCCCATGTGCATCGCATCCCTATCGCACTGTCTTGTGCATCGCATTTCAATCGCACTGTCTTGTGCATTGCATTCCATGCATTGTCGTGCATTTCCCGGTCTGGCGAGACCTTAAACACGCACGGTCCGGCGAGACCTTAAACACGCACAGTCCAAGAGACCTAAAATCCTTGGGAGGTGCAAGACCTTCACTCGCGTTGTCTAAACGCACGCGCTGTCTAAACGCACCGCGCTGTTTTGCGCATCTCATCGCATTTGGCATGCATTGCACCGCGCTATTTTGCGCACCTCATTGCATTTGGCATGCACTTCATCGCACTGTCTCGTGCACCGCATCCCAAAATTCATGCATTGTCGTGCATTTCAAGTAAACTTGCGTTGTCGCGCATTCCAGGCAACATGCACATCGTGCATCATTTGCATTCCAAAAAAAAAACACAACAAAAAAACATGCATTGTCATGCATATCATTTTGCATCCCGGTCTAGGAGACCTTAAATCCTCTAAAGGTGCAATTCCTTTGGTGTTTGTCGTGCCCGAACGACTTTCGGTGGTCTGGTAAAGCCACCTGCCTGTGTTTTGCGGTGAGTTCCTAGAAGACCAACTGGGACGGTGAAAACTAGAGTTCGAATGGCTTATGCCTAGAACGCAAAGGTTCGGGAGTTCCGAGACTAAAGTCTGGTTTAAATACCCAGGGGTGTATCCTCGGCTTGAAATCTGTATATGGAAGCCCCATAGGTTGAGGTAGCATGTCTGCGCCTCAGTTCTGGATACTGAACCAACCTAGTATGTCGCCCTGTTGGTAAGATAGGGAAAGCTGCAATCATAGCCGTTGCATCATAGTGCATTGTCATGCATCCATTGTAAGTAGTGCATTGTCATGCATACATGGTAATATTGCATTGTCATGCATTTCCATTGTAGCTTGCATACATCTATTGCATTTTCTCAGTAGACTGCATCATACCGCATTGTCATGCATTTGCATTGTAGCTTGTATGCATCTATTGCATCACTTCCATCTATGGCTTGCACCTTTCCATGTTGAGCTTGGTCTGGTATGTGCCCATACTTTTTACGTCGAAGCATAGTTCAGTAGACCGTTCTATGTTAGCCGTGGCTTGTTTGTGTACATGCCTTTCCTAGGCAAGATTTGGTTTGGCCCGCGCGCCATATCCATTACATCCATTTCCATTGCATATTTGTAGATAGTGCATTGTAAATTGCATGCATCCCTTGCATCACTTCCATCTATGGCTTGCGCCTTTCCATGTTGAGCTTGGTCTGGTATGCGCCCATACTTCTCGTGTCAAAGCATAGTTCAGTGGACCCTTCTATGTTAGCCGCGGCTCGTATGCGTACATGCCTTTCCTAGGCAAGATTTGGTTTGGCTGCATGCCATATCCATTGTAGATATTACATTGTAGTGTAATTTTGCATCCGGCATTAGGATCATTGTCCTTTCCCCAGCGGGTCGTTACCCCACTTATGTCATCCCCCCAATACTCGTTCTTGTGTCCGTCTACATTACTCATAGTTCAGTAGACCGTTCTATGGTAGACGGACTTGTTACCTCCATCCATCTATTTGACATATGTGTGGTTTCGAATCGCTCATGATTGGATCATGATTCAATTGCTTTGCATGTAGTTTGCATTGTTTCAATTTCATTTGCATTTTCATTTGCATTATTTATACATTGCATTGTATATATTGCATATCATTTTGCATTCATTCGTGCATTGTCATGCATGTCGCTAACAATATCATACCTGTTAAGTTTGCTTTCTTTATAGGCACGATATTGTATGTACGGTTCATTTACCGCTGGTGGAACCAGACGAACCGGACAGGTATTGTATCCTCCGCGTGAGACGTATCGAGAATTGCATAATTCTCTTACATCCTTTCTACATTGTAGTGTAGTTTGGTGTATGCTAGCTTAAAACCGTCGCACGTGTGCTTCGTTACAGCTTTTCTTTGCATGATCATAAGTTATGCTCGGGTTCTTGCATTGTCTTGCATTTTGCCCCTGCCTTCGGGCGCATACCTTGTTTGTCTTGCACGTTTGTCCAAGTCTTCGGCCTTGTCAAAAATGGGTCGTCTCTGGGCTTTGACATTCACTCCCGTCATTTTTATGACTTTCGAGTTCTGTCAAAGAGGGGCAACTGTAGACACCCCATTTTTGACCGTCCTCAAGACTTGGACGTCACCGTTTGAACACCCGGTGATCATCCATGTTTGTGTTCGTTTGGAGTTCCCGGAGGTCTCGGCTACGCGCCTTGCCTCAGGATCTCCGAACTCGACAGTTTAGTGCCTGGTTTTGCACCAAACACTTGTTTGTTGCCTTGGAAGGGCAGGGAATGCCTTGTGAGGCATCCCCACACATCACCGGCCATGGCTAGAGGCCACCGGCTGGTGTTTTGTTGCCATCGGCAATGTATATTGCCGGTCAGCACTCTTTGTTGCCGGTCGGCAGTCCATTTTGTCAAAATGGCAATTTTGAGCAGCCGACTACTGTTCATCTGCTTTTGCAGATATTTTAGGACAGTTGTCTTGCATTTTGTTCCCCTCCATACACGTGTACGGAGGGATAGCCTTCTTGTTAGCTTCCTTGGTAAGCTTTACAAGATTGATTGCCTATAAGAAGAGGGCTCCTCTCTTGGCATTAGGGTTAGAAAAAGTTGGAGAGGAGAGTGAGAAGACTCTGGGTTTAGGGTTTAAGTTAGTGTATCTAACCTATATCTATATCTCTCCCTCTCTTGCCATTGTGTGTGTTTTAGGCTTAGTTTTGTGCACAAACACCTACCATCACACCATCCTCTTGGAACTGAGGTTCTTGAGGCTTGTTTTTGGAGCTTTGAAGCTGGTTTGGAGCTTAAGGGACAGCTGGTCCTCCTTTTTTGAAGGTAGTCTACAAGGGTAAGAATCTTACCCCTTTTACACCTTTTTTGCATTCTATTTTTGCCTATCTTAGAACTATTTTTGTGCTTGGTGTACAACACAAAAAGTTCTGTTTTTAGGCCCTCTAAATAGTTGGTTTAGAGCGTTTTGCGGTTTGGAGGTGTTTGATCCTCTTAAGCCTTGAGGGCCTCCATTTTGTGCTATTTTGAGTGAGCTCCGAGACTTTGGTGTTTGGGTCTCCTCACCATTGAAATCTTGAGGGATTTCAGTGGTAAGGATAATGCCTTGAAGTCCCAAGAAGGAGAGGGCCACCCCCTCTCCTTGTTGTCCTTGAAAAGGGCACTTTTTGGCCTCTTGAGAGAGCATCATGTTTGAGTGCTTGTTGATCATGCCATAGCTATTTTTATGCTTATTATCATGATATAACATTGTTGTGTGTTGGTTTGGTACACCATGCATGCTTAGCATACCTACCATGTAATGCCTTGTTGTTGCCTTAACATGCCTAGGTTGTAAGCCCTTGTTGTAGCATGTTTTAGGCTTAGCTTTGTGAAGCTTTAATGCATGTTTTTGTATGCTTTAGCTCTGTTTTAAGTTGCTTTAGTCATACTTGCCATGCATTGCATAGCTCCTTTGCACTTTAGCTTGCTAGCTTTAAGTGTGTGAGTGTGTAGCATGTATTATTTGCTTTGTTTAATTGATTTGGCACCATTTTCGCATGATTTTCAGAGTTTATCATGCATTCCATATGTCCATACTTAGCCTCTTTCAAGTGTGCTTGAGAGTTGCTTGTTTATGCTTAAGTGCTAGGCCTTGACATGTGCATGTGTGTATGTGTGTTTGGTCTCACCTCTTGAACTTTTGGCCACTGTTTTAGGCCTATTTAGAGCTACCTAAATCATGTTTAAGCCATCCCTTTTTTGGTTGCACATGCTCCTCGTGTGTTGTAGCATATTAGTAAGTTGTTGCATGTTAGAACTTACATGATTGAATGAAGTCACGTGTTTGTTTGCATGCTTGGACATTCACATTGCATCTTGCATACTTGATGATTAACATTGATGTTTCATGTCTTGTATGCTTGTTAGCTTGTATGCTTATTTGCATTGCCATGATTGCATACTAGTTAACATGCCTAGGTTGCATTCCATCTAGCATGCATGCCTTGTCCCTTGATTAAGTGATAGGGAGTGGGCCTTTGTTTGTTCGGTTTGCATTGCATTCGAAATCAATGTGCACAACTTGGTTCTTTGGGCCATCATGCATGGAAATGCTTGATTGGTGGTCCAAGAACCAAGGACCATGTCCCTTTGAGTCGTAAGCATGATAAGAGGCTTGGTTGGTGCATACATGGCTTGAATTGCATTGCCATGCAAGATTCTGTCCTCTGCTGCTGTCAAACAGGTTCTGCAGGAATTTATTGCCGATCGACTGCACAGAGTGCCGACCGGCAATCAATTGGTAGCCGATAGCTTCACTCTATGCCGATGACCACATCCCACTGTCGGTGGCAACTCTACTCAGCCGGTGGTGTCTTCCAATGTCCAGGGAAGCAGTTCTGAGACTTTGGAAATCTTCAGAGAGGCAGAGCAGGGAAAACAGAGGCAGTCTATGCATGGCAGTGTACTTCCGAGCAAGACCGAGCACGCATTGCATTGGGCACTCCTCCCAAGGCGGTTTACTATTTTTCCTAGCTTAGTTAGTTTGTTAACTACTTAGGCAATTTGTAATAATTAATTAGCTCGTAGTTAATTAATTTGTACTATTCTTTTGGTCCTCCGGGCGAGGGCGAATCTGTAATAAGTGTGGGTGTGTGTGTGTGCATGTCTTCCAATCCCCACTTCTTTCTTCCCTTTTATTTACCTGCTTTCAATGGTTAGTATTAGGGCATGTTTACTTTAGCATATCCTATGCCATGCATGCGTGCATCATTCATCTGTACTGCATGCACCAGGCTCGGCGCATCATGCTAACTACATTTGTACCTCAATTCCAAATTGAATACGTGCATCAATTGATTGCATTTCACATGTCATGTGTAGGTTAGCCGAGCCTACCCTAATTGCATCCTGTATGTGTTGCATTAGTCAATTTGACATGAACTAGGGCCATGCATGTTTGCTAACTAGTTTATTGTTTTGGCACGGAGTACGATGTAAGTATTTTCATGCTTTAGCATGCCGCATGCGTGTGAGTGCTATCATGGCAGCATGTTTACCATGTGGCTAATTGCTTATATGAGATAAACTGCTTGATTGCCTGTGGGTGAAGGTTGGATTGTCTGAGTTGGAAAAACTCGTTGAAATCCGTATTTTAGCCTACTTGCGAGTAGCAAATTCCAAAGTGTTTTTTTCGAGACAAACGGATATGCAATGCTTATTTCCAAATTAGGCAATCTAGTCTATACTTGTTTGCTGTGCGCATAACATAGTAATTCTAGGTTAATAACTGGAATAAGAACACATAACGTTTTCAAAATCAGATATCACGGTTAGTAGAGGCCGGTCTTCGGACCGGGCGAGAGGGGGTGCTCATAGCTGACCTTCCCCAATCGTACCCAAGCTCCCGAGCCGAGGTAACTTTGGTGATGACGGACACGTGGCCTTCGGCACCGAGTCAAGGTTTCCTAAATTTCCCCATTAAAAAATATTTAGGTGGCGACTCTGTATCTGGCAAAGCAGTCCATGTTTGGCACTTCTTTTCAAAAATCTGTTTCTCAAAACGATTTGCCGGATTTGGACTCTTTGGTTCAAGATTAAGAACCGTGACAATTTGAGTCCGAACTGTAGTAAGCCAATATGAACGGAATGGGAGTCACCCTCACGGGGCGTTCGGGGACGTCTACAGCAGTCCTGACCAAAACTGTGGATGATGTTTTCCCCACTCCAGCCGAAGGCAGTACAAGCCAGTCAGAAAACCGGGATAGGCCCCATCATGCCAGAACAGTTCCTTCCGCTCCCAACCCTGCACCCAGGAAAGATCAGAAAGTTAAGGCAGTGCCTGCCGACCCTTTCGCTAGTGCGTCTAGCAAGAATTCCCAGACTTCAAAGTACCTACCCCGAGGGCGCAGGGTCTTTCACGCTCTCTACATGCCTCTGTCCAAGGCACTCCAGATCCTGGCCGAAAGAGGGCATCTTAAACCCTTAGAGCCTCGACCTCTCCCGAAGAATCTCCCTCTCACATATGATGCTGCTTTGTACTGCGCGTACCACCAGCAAACCAGTCATGCTACCGATAATTGTTTTCGCCTCCATCATGAGGTGCATGATTTGATCGACAACGAGGTTATCCTCCCGCCCACCTCAGCCAAGTCCGTTACTACCCAGCTATTGGATTTTGAAGATACTGATACTGCGAGTATGTAATCAGGGAGTGAACCACCTGCGGGCGACGCTTGGTGTATTTTTGGATGTGGTGTCTGGCACGCATTTTGAGCATCTGCGATTGCTAGTTTTGTAAATTCTGGCTTGGGTGTCGAGTCAGTCTTTTGTTTTGTTTTGAGTCTTTCTCATTGTCTTGAGTTAGTCCTTTTTGCTTAAGGGTCTGTCTTGTTGTAGCGAGTCAGTCCCCTTGTATAGAATGTCAGGTGATTCCGGGGTTGTTGCCTCGAACACCGTTTCGTTTTGTAATTACTCCTTTTGCTTTCTTTTTGAGTCTGTCTCTGCTGAGGAGCCAGTTGCAACCAGAAAATCTGAATGAAACAGCTGCGGTTATCACGTTTTTGTGCTTATTACTATTTTGGGGCTAGTTGTGCCAGAGGATTTGAATGGAACGACAGTACATTCCACCTGCTCTCTTGTGCCCTGAAAATCATTGTAATGACCTAAGTTTTTAAAACCTTTTTAAACACCGTGGTGGTGAAAACGAAGAGGAAGGAATTCTTCGGGTTTTGCAAAACTTTGATCAATTTGAGAGAAAGATAGGCGTGCTAAGCCTTTTAATGAATGAAATCATGTTTGTTAACGTGAGTACTGAGAAGGACCCTGGTTTGATCCAGATTGGTTCCACACTATCTTCAGCGCGAGCGATGTGTCGCTTTCGTAAAAACTTTCAAAAACAAAATGTTTTGCGCGGTCTTGTGAAGACCTGTGTGGAATCGCTCTTGAGATTGTGCAGCCTAGGATCGCTCTCAGCCTCAAGACTCAATCCGTTTGTTTTCGAACCTTGAACCCATTCAGAACGTTCAACGGTCAACCGCCATGTGAGACCTGTGTGGCCAGATCAGAAGCACCCCTCGAACTAGGGGCATCCAAATGTCGGACATGCTCGAAGAGCCGAATACAATAGCCATTCTCCTAGATACAGAGGGTTTCAATCTCAAAACCATTTGGCATGGACTTGTTACACTTTTACCCTTTGAGAGGCTCGCTGGGCCGAAAACCCGGAAGGACGACCCAGGCAAAAGTTAGAGCAAGAAAAAATATATACGAAAGAAAAAAAAAAGAAATACAAAAAAAAGATACAAAAAATAATACAAATACGAAGAAAAAGAAAAAAGAAGAAAAAGAGAAAAAAGAAAAAAGGAAAAAGAAGCTCGCAAGGTCGAAAACCCGCATCGGGCGCCTTGGAAAAAGTTAGAGCCTAAAAAGTGAAGGTTAAAATACCCGAGTGTACCTTAACCGGAACTATGTAAGGCTTGATTCCCATGTTTGGGATACGTAGGCAACTTCGTCCTGAAGTCCAACCCCCAACGCTTTCATAGCGCTTCTGTCGATGTAATGGTTTTGATCATCCTTGCCTTCTCTGAATCCGTCGATTCGGTTGTGACACCGGAACTACATAGGCTTGATTCCCATGTTTGGGATACGTAGGTAACTTCATCCTGAAGTCCAGCCACCAACACTTTCGAAGTGACTGTGTCCATATATTGGTTTTGACCATCTCCGTTTTCTCTACATCCGAGAGTACGGTTGCCATCATCACCGATGAGGACTGGTTTTCAGCATGCTGCGGCAGCATCCAAACAAGGGGCAACTTTCCGTTGCCATGAGTTGCCACGAGTCGCCATTCAAACCAGGGGCAACTTTCCGTTGCCGTGCAGCTCTTTCAAGCAATGGGCAATTTTCCATTGCCTCCGATCCGAGGTTGCGCATCTCGAGAGTAAGTTCGTGCTCGTTGAGCATTGACCGTTTGCAAAAATAGTTTTTGAAAATTTTTACTGAGGTTGACTATTTTCTCAAAACTATTCCATTTTCCAAAACTGGACCCTTTTCATGGACCCAAAAAGGAAAATTTTCAGTGCTCGTAGCCTGACTTGCATGATTTTAAATCAAAAATCGAACAAGTATGTTAATCTAACTCTCACCTTGGTCAAAACTGTTGTAGTAGAAAATCAAAACAAAAAAAAAATGGTCAAAGTGATGAACTAGGGGCACAGTCGAGTCAGGTGTTCTGTCTTTCCCTCGTCATCAACATACTTGCCAAAGGGCACTCTATTCGCCAGAAAAGGCACAACTGAAGCTGTCAGTGAAAGAGCAGAAATCTCTCAACATCCTCCAAGCAACGAGGTATTGAATCAAGTGTGGACGAATCGGAACGGATCAAGATACTCCGTTCCCTTACCTGGGACAAACCGACTGAACGTCGCTGAAAGAAATAGCCGCGAGCTAATAGTATTGGCGTGAACCCACAACTTCCTGTTCATCCATTAATAACCCTGGGGAGGGACGAAAAAATGAGAGAATAAACAATAGAGAGGTGTAAGTCGAGAGAAAAGTGAGGAAAAGGGTTTTGAGAGAAAAACCGAGCCTGAAGGGCCGAGTGACGTGAGGATCACAATAAGAAAGGTTGGGAATCAAACCCGGAGGAACTGGCTCCTCGAGATCTAAGGTCTCTCTTTTTGTAGACACGTCCGTGTGTCGTGTCTTTTGTTTTGTTTACCTCGACTTTTGTTTTGGGTCTTTTCCGAGCGTGTCTCGTTGTGGTAGGTCGTGTACCTTTTGTTTGAGTTTTTTCCGCTGTGTTAAGTTGCAGGCTCGATACCCAGGTTGAAACCCTTTTCCAATTTCAAAAATCGTTTATGCTCAGAGTGCTGTGCCATTCTCTATATTTAGGCGAAACAAAAGGAGAAAGGGAAAATCTGGGCATCTGAGTGTGCTTCAATTTCAGTCGGTTTCACCTTTGTAGTCCATCTTGTCAGATTGGGTGTGTGTTCAGGATTTGCCGCGTGCAGAATGAACCAAGTGATGTGTTTACGGGCTGTATGCAGATTAATCCTCAGCAGAGTATGGGCTGTGGTGTTCAGGTTAAGCAGTGGTTTGTATGGGTTATTTTGTTGTTAACTGGTTCATTATCTGGTTATTACAATGCAAGTGCTCAATTTTCAGACAACAGATCAATCTCATTTACATTGAGGTGTAATATGATGTAATGCGATGCAATGTATGAAATATACAAATGTAACACTTTTTCAAGACAAAAGGGTTTGTTTCATTTCATCATCTTTTTCAAGTACAAAGCTTTGGAAACAAAAATCTGCCTGCAGCAGTACAAGGTACCCTAGCTACTAGCAAAAAAAAAACAAAAAAGAGGAAAAATAGCAAATCTGTATCAGTGTCCAAAGGTCTCAGATCTAGGAGTCTGTCCTCGTCCTCTTCTTGGACGAAGGTCCAGGAGCATCATCAAGCACTGTCATCTGAGCCAGAGCCGAGCCGTCTCCGGTCTCCTCCTCGGACGACTCTGCCTCAGCCTCAGACTCTTCATCATCGCCATCATCAGGAACAGCAGCCTGCGAGCTACTTCCTACATGGGTGCCCCCGCCTTGGTGCGGGGATATACTCTGCCATCCCCGGTGGAAACGGAAGGTCCGGCCGGAGCACCTCCCACAGGAGGAATCTGAAAGGGGTGCTGAAAAGTACAAAAGGCAAATGAATCAGAATGTCGTGAACAGTTTATCAGTGCAGAATTGCAGTGTATGAGTGCAGTGTGCGAATGTCGTGAACAGTTTATCAGTATAGAATGCAGTGTATGAGTACAGTGTGTAGAATACTGTGAACAGTTTATCAGTGCAGATTGCAGTGTATGAGTACAGTGTGTAGAATACTGTGAACAGTTTATCAGTGCATAATATAGTGTATCAGATGCCGTGAGGGCAGTGTGTCAAGTATCGTGTTGTGCGTCAGAGTATGTGAAACAGTTTATGTATGGTTCGAGACCGTGGTCAAAAGAACATACCGGGATGCCATAGATGGCTAGAAGATCAAGACTCCTCTGGAACATCCCCATCATAGAGGCAGCCAGCTCTAGAGACTGGCGCGTGTACTCGGAAGAAGCCTGCAAAAGTATTAGATGCATCAATATTCTGCGGAATATCAAATAAGCTGAAATGAAATGACAATGCAAGATGCAAGATGAAGTAGTACATACCGGAGGTAAGTCGTAGAACCCGACTAACTCGTGATCAGCCGGAGGAGGAGCAATGGAATCTGGTAAGTTGCCCCACCTTGTCCCTGGCATGTCATCGAAGTAGGGAGCGCTGGCGAACTAGCCCCCCGTCTCCTCCGAACTCCACCCCTGCCATGGACTCGAGCTGTCCTCGATGTCCCCGCTCCTGCTCCCGCTCCGGCCGCTGGCGCCGCTGGCCTCTCTCTCTCTCTCTCTCAGCTCAACGGCCACCGCTCAGAGGCCGCATGATGAAGGTCCGGACGTACTCCGAGTAGTCGCCCTCGCCCCTGAAGCATCTGCCTCCCAGCCGATCGTATAGTCCGTCATCTGCTCGGGAGTGAATCTCTCTGTCTCCCTCATGTGCTCAGGAGGGTGAACCAGGACTATCTGCTCCGGTAAACCTAGGGTCTGGCGTAGGAAACGCTCACCCAGGTACCAAGCCCGACAGACCGGGCCCTCTCGCAAAATCCGAAACGAGAGGTCTCCTCGGCACCAGCAAATCGGTCCCGAATCATCGCTGGCAAAGGAGCCCAGGGCTGCCAGGTGATCTGAAAATGAAATACAGTTTGTTATTTACTGTCATTTGAAAATACAATGTAAAGCGAACCTTAAATGAACTGCAAGTAAAACATAACTCTGCGGGGGTGATGGTGTTGAAGTAGCGACGGAAAAAGATAAACGTCTTTCGGGGCCTCCGCACGCACCTCCCGTCGAAGCGGGGCTAGAACGGGACGACAAGCGGGGTCTCCACATCAGGCACTGGCGCAAGCCTCAGAAAGTAGGCGTAGACCCACAACTACAGAGTAAATACCAGTATGCTTATTAGATAAAGCAGAATGCAAAATAAAGCAGAAATAACAGAGCCGTGTATTGTGCAGTGTATTTTGCAGAGTGTACAGTGTGAGCAGTGTACAGTCAGTGTAAAACAGTATATGTGTGTGCCGGGTGTGCAGTATACAGTCAGTGTGAAGCAGTCTACAGTGTGTGCAGTGTACAGAGTATAGAAAATGTAAAGCAGAAATGAAAAGCAGAGAAGGAAACGTACCTCCCAAGCTCGCCAGTAGCCCCCGAGTAGCTGTCCGCTGCAACGAGAGGCTGAGCTCATATACCCATACAGAGTAGCCAAGGCAGTGCCACCCCAGTCGTAGCGCAAGATCCGGGTGACGTCCACAAGAGCGCTGAGCAAGCAGAGGGGCACAGTGTTCGCCGGTCGGCGAAAATGGTCGTCCCCCCGCAGGAACATGAGGAAGCCCCGCACATATCGCTCCATCGCCTCCTGAGTCATCGGAGCCTCCTCGACTAAGGCTGGCTGGACCCTGAACTGGACCTCGAACCATGAATATCGAACGAAGCTGGGACGTGTGAGGGGCGGCACCTTGCCGAGTACTAGATCTGAGCAGCCTCCCACTCGTCCATGTCGGTGTCGAAGGGGATCGGATCACCCCCTATCCCGATGCCGGTGAGCATCGAGAAGTCGTAGGGAGTCATCGTCATGTCTCCCGTAGCGGAGAAGTGGAAGGAATCGGTGGTGTCCCACCACCTCTCCGCTAGAGCGGCAAAGAGAGGCCTGCTTGTGGTGAGCCTGTAAAGTCCTCTGCAAAATGCGCCGAAGCCGGCCTGGTCCACGATGTGGCGAACCGCGTCGGGTAGCTCCGCATACCAATCACGGGCGGCAATGTTCCCATACCCCCGAACAGCATGGGAATCTCCCTGTTTCAAGCAAACGATTGCAAAGCAATGCTAAATGTACAGTTTTGAAAAGCATTCAGAATTGGTGCAGATATAGCGTGCGTGCACATTTTCAGATTCAAACAGATACCGGGTGCCGGTGTGCTTACAGTGAATTGCAACGTGTGATGTGTCAGCGTGTTTGGGTGTTTCAGTATAGATATAGCGTGCGTGCACGTTTTCAGATTCAAACAAATACCGGGTGCCGGTGTGCTTACAGTGAGCTACAACATGCGACGTGTCAGCGTGTTTGGGTGTTTCAGTATAGATATAGCGTGTGTGCACATTTTTCAGAATTCAAACAGATATCGGTGCCGGTGTGCTCGTAGTGAACTACAGTGTGTGCTGTGTCATGTGTTCGAATGATTCAGGGCTAGTGCAGTGTGTGTGCACGTGTCAGATTCAAATGATATCAGTTGCAAGTGTGTTCACAGTCAACTACAATATACAGTGCCTCAGTGTATCCGAGCTAAGCAGTTAAAGAACATAATCAGCTATGGCAGTTAAGTGTTCTACATTGCGGAAAATAAAACAGGGGAAAGAATATACCTCGGAAGCACCGAAGGACAGGTGTGATGTCGGCTCGTGTAAGAAAAGCTCTGGAGGCACCGCCCTATCAAAGCTCCTGAACTGACGGAGTCCGTCGGGAGGCAGGACGTGGATTGCCGGCCGGTAGTAGTCGCCGGGTCGAACGGGCGAACGCTCAAGGGGAGAAGCTCGACCCCGGGATCCATCTTGTGATCCGGGGGAGTCCCGCCCCGTGGAATATCGTCGGCCATGTCAAAGGTCGTGAGAAAATGGCCCGGAAAGTGGAAATAGGGCTAGAATGCGAAAGGTCAACAAAACGTCAACCCCGGGAGGGTGGAAAATGGCTGGAAAAGCCGGAATGTGAAAAATGTACGGAAATCGAGAGAAACTCGGGGGGAACAAACCTCAAAAAGCGAAAATCGAAAAGGAAGCACCGAAACGAAGTTTCGATCGGTGAAAATGTTCGAAACGCAAAGGTATACGCGAATCAAACGACGAAACGGGGCCGAAAACACAAGAAAACGGGAGAATGATGGAAGAAAAGTGCTCTAGAGAGAGAGTGGATGAATTTCGGCTAAGGGAAATGAATAAAATATGGTTTGAAACCCTATTTTAAAAGACCCAAGCCAAAAAGACAAAACTGACTGCCGATTCAGGCATTTTTGGTCGGTCGGCTACATTTTGGCCGGCTGGCCAAATATTTGGCCGGTGATGTGTTTTGGTGGCCGGTGGATGGCCGGTGACCTCCCCTTCTGGCCGGTGAGCCTTCTACCACCTTGTTTGGGTCAGATGTATAGTTTGGGACCTTCATTGCTCAAGGAAGTGCAAGAAAGTGCATTTCCGAAGCTCAGCCGGCCTCCGTTTTGACCTCGGACCGTGTCTTTGTGCATAGCACTTGAATATGTACAAGGTGTATCCTTTTGGTATCCTTTTGTCTCTTGCAAAAGTCTAAAGTTGCCCCCATATGCATTGGCTTGCATTTGCATACCTTACTTGCGTTGTTTCGCACTTTAATTCTGGTCTGGCGAGACCTTAAACACGCACGTTTGGCGAGACCTTGAACACGCTCGGTTAGTGCTTGCATGTTGGCATGCGTTGTTAGCACGCGTCATCCCTTGCATTATCATGCATTGCATTACAATGCTTTGTCGTGAACGCATGCTGGTTATGCGTTATGTCGTTCGTATTGTTACGCACACATCTTGTAAGTGTGCATTACATGTCATACTCGCGCTATCTCGCGCATCTCATTGCATTTTGCATGCATTCAATCGCACTGTCTTGTGCACTCACATTGTTTAACGCATCGCGCTATCTTGCGCACCTCTTTCGCACTGCCTTGTGCATTACATCTCAATCGCGCTATTTTGCGCATCTTATTGCATTTTGCATGCATTCATTTGCGCTATTTTGCGCATCTCATTGCATTTTGCATGCATTCAATCGCGCTATTTTGCGCATCACACCATCCTATGCACTCGACAGTCTAGGAGACCTTAAATACTTGAAAGGTGCAAGACCTTCGGTGCATTGGTGTGCACAGTACATGCATTGTCATGCATTCAAAAGTCGCGCGTTGCCGCGCATTTCAAGTACACGCTTGTCATGCATCTCAAAGCCGCGCGTTGTCAAAATCATGCATAATCATGCATTCAAAATAACAAAGCTCATGCATTTCACAAGCGACTTGCGTTGTCGCGCACTCCATGCAGCATGCATTCCAAAAACAAAAGAATACTGCATATGTCATGCATCATTCATTGTAACTGCATATGTCATGCATCATTCTATTGTATACTGCATATGTCATGCATTCCATTGTAGATACTGCATATGTCATGCACATCATTGTAGATAGTGCATATGTCATGCATTTCATTGTAAATATGCATATGTCATGCACACATCGTTGTAGATAGTGCATATGTCATGCATGCCATTGTAAATAGTGCATATACCATGCATTCCATTGCAAATAGTGCATATGTCATGCATTCCATTGTAAATAGTGCATATGTCATGCATTCCGTTGTAAATATGTGCATATTTATGCATTCCATTGTAAATAGTGCATATGTCATGCATTCCATTGTAGATAGTGCATATGTCATGCATTCCATTGTAGATAGTGCATATGTCATGCATTCCATTGTAAATAGTGCATATGTCATGCATTTCATTGTAATATAGTGCATATGTCATGCATTTCCACTGTAAACATCCATCCCAGTGCATATTGTAAATATTGCATTGTAGCTTGCATGCATTCACTGCATCACCCCCTCCATCCATGGCTCGCACCTCTCCTTGTTGAGCTTGGTTTTGTATGTGCTCATACTTTTCACGTCGAAGCACAGTTCTGCATGTGTACGCGCCTATTCCTTGATGAACTTGGTTTGAGGGTGGCGGCACCTTTTCTGTGTTAAACGCGGTTCGTTTGTGTACATGCCTTTCCTAGGCAAGATTTGGTTTGGCCTGCATGCCTTATCCATCGTATATATTCCATATTGTAAATATTGCATTGTAGCTTGCATGCACCCATTGCATCACCTCCACCTATGGCTCGCACCTCTCCTTGTTGAGCTTAGTTTGGTATGTGCTCATACTTTTCACGTCGAAGCACAGTTCTGCATGTGTACGCGCCTATTCCTTGATGAACTTGGTTTGAGGGTGGCGGCACCTTTTCTGTGTTAAACATGGCTTGTTTGTGTCCATGCCTTTCCTAGGTAAAATACGATTTGGCTGCATGCCATATCCATTGTATGTATTACATTGTAGTGTAATTTTTGTATCCGGCATTAGGATCATTGTTCTTTCGTTAGCGGGTTGTTTCCCCACTCATGTCATTCCACCCAATACTTGTCCTTGTGTCCATCTACATCACTCATAGTTCTGCATGTGTACACGCTTTGAGGGTTGCGGCACCTTTTCTATGGTAGACAGATTTGTTACCTCCATCAATCTATTTGACATTTGTGTGGTTTTGAACCGCTCATGATTGGATCATGATTCAATTGCATTGCATGTCGTTTGCATTGTTTCAATTGCATTGCATTTCCTTTTGCATTATTATACATAGTTTTGTATATATTGCATATCATTCTGCATTCATTTTGCATGTTATGTATGTTGCTCACAATATTGCACCTGTTAAGTTGCTTCCTTTTCAGGCACGATATTGTATGTACGGTTCATTTGAGGCTGGTGCAACCAGACGAACCGGACAGGTATGCATCCTCTGAGTGAGACGTATCGAGAATTGCATAATTCTCTTACATCCTTTCTGCATTGTTGTGTAGTTGGATTTGTGCATGCTAGCTTAAAACTGTCGCATGTTATGCTTCGTTACAACTTTCTTTGCATGATCATAAGTTATGTTCGGCTTTGTGCATTGTCTTGCATTTTGCCCCTGCCTTCCGGCGCATACCTTGTCTGTCTTGCATGCTTTGTCTAAGTCTTCGGTCTTGTCAAAAATGGGTCGTCTTTGGGCTTTGACATTCACTCCCGTCATTGTTATGACTTTCGAGTTCTGTCAAAGAGGGACAACTGTAGACACCCCATTTTTGACCGTCCTCAAGACTTGGACGTCACCGCTTGAACACTTGGTGATCATCCATGTTTGTGTTCGTCTTGAGTTCCTGGAGGTCTCGGACACGCCTTGCCAGGATCTCTCGACTCGACTGTTTTGTGTTTGGTTTTGCACCAAACACTTGTGTTTTGCCTTGAGGGGCAGGGTAGGGCTTGTTGACCATCCCCACCCATCACCGGCCATGGCTTGAGGCCACTGGCTGTGTTTTGTTGCCACCGGCCAAATGTTTGGCCGGCCAGCATTAGATGGCCGGCCGACTATCTTTTTTTGGTCAATTGCATTTTTGGCCGGCGACTACTGTGCATCTGCTTTTTCAGATATTTTTGTGTAGCTGCATGCATTTGGCTCCCCTCCATACACGTGTATGGAGGGATCTCCCTCTTAGTTAGCTTGTCTTGTAAGCTTACAAGATTGAGCTCTATAAGAGGAGGTCTTCTCTCCCTTCATTAGGGTTAGCAAAAAAAAGCCAGAGGAGCTCTGATTTTAGGGTTAGGTCATAGTATCTCTATCCTATCTCTATATTTCCCTCTCCTTTTGCCTTAAGGTGTTTTAGTCTTAGATTTGCACACAAACACCTAGACTTACACCTTCCATTGGCTACTGAGGTACTAAGGAGTTGTTCTTGAAGTTTTGGAGCTGATTCAAGCTTAAGGAAGCTGCTGAACCATTGTTTGTGAAGGAGGTCTTCAAGGGTAACAATCTTACCCTTTTTCTCCATTTTTTCATAGCTTATTTACCTATCTTGCAACTATTTTTAAGCTTTGTGTATAATATATAAAAGTTTTGTTTTTAAGGGCTTTAAATAGTTTGTTAAGAGTGTTTTAAGCTTTGGGGCTGTTTGACCCCTCTTAAGGCTTGTTTGGCCTTTGTTTTATGCCATTTTGGTTGAGCTCCGGGACCATTGTGTTTGGGCCTCCTCACCACTGAAATCTTGAGGGATTTCAGAGGTGAGGATGGTGCCTTGAGGTCCTAAGAAGGAGAGGGCCACCCCCTCTCCTTGTTGTCCTTGAAAAGGGCTATTTTTGCCTCTTGAGGGAGCATCTAATTTAAGTGTATGTTGACCATGCCTTAGCTATTTTTTTGTGCTTATTATGTCATGATTTAGCACTGTTTTGAGTTGGTTTTGGTACACCATGCTTGCTTAGCATACATGCCTTGTAATGCCATGATTTGCCTTAATATATGCATAGCATTTAGACTACCATGCTCATGTATTTTGGCCAAGCTTTGTGAAGCTTATATGCATGTTTTAGTGTGCTTAAGGACTGTTTTTGGTTGTTTGGGTCATCCATGCTTTGCTTTGTAGCCACCATGTAATCCCTCTTGTATGCCTTAAGCATTGGCCCTCTAGTATGCATTACTTGCATTATTCCAGTGGTTTGGAACCACTTACCATGTTATTTCAGTCCTTATAACATGTCTATATTTTGCATTTGATGCTCCTTCAATGCGTTAAAAGGTTGTTGCCTTATGCTCATGAATGTGCTTCTTTATATGCTTGCACATTTAGACCACTTAGATGCCATCTAAGTGCATCCTTAGCATCGCTTAGGTCTGCATTGGACCTGTTTTAAGTCCCCTTAGCCTTGTGAGGCTTGGTTGACTTAGCCTTGGTTTAAGTCCCCTTGGGCTTGCCTTGAATCTTGGACCATTATTGCATGCTTTGCTTGCTTTGATTAGTTGGTTTGGCACCATCATTAACATGATTTTCAAGCTTTCCATGCATGCTAATTGTCTATGTTTAGTCTCTTTAAGTGTGCTTAAAAGTTGCTTGTCTTATGCTTAAGTGTTGGCCCATCAACATGTACATGTGAGTGTGTGTGTTGGCCCTCATTTCCATATCATTGGCCACTATTTTAGGCTTGCTTGAGGGCTGCCTAAATTAGTTTAAGTCCATCCCCTTTGCTTGTTTTCATGCTCACCTTGTATTTTTGCTTGCATACTTGCATATACACATTGCATTGCCATGTTGCATGTTAGTTCACATGCTTAGGATTGCATTGCATTGGCATGCATGCTTTGCCTCTTGAGTTGAGTATGATAGAGGTTGAGCCCCTTTGTTTGTTTATGTGCATTGCATTCCATATCAAGATGCACACTTGATTCTTTGGACCATCATGCATGGAAATGCGCGATTGGTGGTCCGAGAATCGAGGCCCATCCTCCTTTGAGTCATACACATGATAAGGGGTGTGGTTGGTGCATACATTGCTTGAAATGCATTGCCATGCTTTGTTTTGCCCTCTGTTGCTGTCAACACAGATTCTGCAAGAAGATTTGGCTGGCCGGCCATCTTCAGTGCCGACCGGCCATCCATCAGTGGCCGATAACTCAATTTGTGGCCGGTGACCATTCTCTATGGCCGGTGACCAATTCCCTCAGCCGGTGGTGTTCCACAGTGTGCAGAGAGCATATCCTAGGACTTGTGTAGTCTTCAGAGGAGCAGAACAGCCAAAGCAGAGGCATCTTGTGCATGGCGATGGATTTCCGAGCGAGCCGAGCGCGCATACATTCATCCCTCTTCCCGGGGCCTTTTTCTGCTTTCCTTAACTTAATTAATTTGTTAATTAATTAGTTGTTTGTAATAATTAATTAGCTAGGATAGTTGATTCATTATTGTATTATATTCTTTCGGTCCCTCCGATGAGGGTATATTTGTAATAAGTGTGGGTGCGTGTGTGCATGTCTTCTAACCCCCACTTCTTTCTCCCTTTTACTTACCTGCTTTTGATGGTTAGTATTAGGGCATATTTAATTTAGCATACCTTATGCTGTGCATGCGTGCATCCATACATTTGTCTTACATGCACCGGCTCGGTACATCATGCTAACTGTATTTGTATTTCGATTCAAGTTGAATACTTGTTAATTGCAGCATTTTCACATGTCATCCTTAGATTAGCCGAGCCTATTCTAGTGACATTCTGTATGCGTTGCATTAGCCACTTAACATGGACTTGGATCATGCATGATTACTAACATGTTCTGTTTTGGCTTGGAGTACATTGTAAGTATTTTATGTTTAGCATCTCGCACGAGTGTGAATGTTAACATGACAGCATGCTTACCATGTGGCTAGATGCTTATGTGATATAAACTGCCTGAATGCCTGTGGGTGAACGTTGGATTGTTTGAGTTGGAACAACTCATTGAAATCCGTGTTTTAGCCTACTTGCGAGTAGCAAATCTCAAAGTATTTCCAAACAAACGGATATGTAATGCTTCGGTCCAAATTAGGCAATCTAGTCTATACTTTTGTGTTGTGCGCATCACATAGTAATTCTAGCTAATTAACTGGAATAAGAACACATAACGTTTTCAAAAGAGGATATCACGGTTAGTAGAGGCCGATCTTCGGATCGGCGAGAGGGGGTGCTCATAGCTGACCTTCCCCAATCGTACCCAAGTTCCCGAGCCGAGGCAACTTTGGTGATGACGGACACGTGGCCTTTGGCACCGAGTCAGGGTTTCCTAAATTCCCCCATTTAAAAAATATTTAGGTGGCGACTCTGTATCTGGCAAAGCAGTCTGTTTGGCACTTCTTTACAAAAATCTATTTTTCTCTAAACGATTTGCCGGATTTGGACTCTTTGGTTCAGATTAAGAACCGTGACAAATCGAGTCCGAACTGTGGCATGGGCCCTCACGCGGGGCGGCGTCCACAGTTTCTGGCGACTCTGCTAGGAATTTAGAGAGCTTGACTCGAACTCATGATATCTTGTTTTGCTTTCAGTTATGTGTTTCTTCGCATTGCATGTGCATTGGTGCGCCTAGGACACCGTGTTGGCCATCTGCTATTCCTGAGCGGTTTGCTGGAGGCTTGACTTTGTCAAGACATGCCATAAGGCTGACCGGTTGCGGGCTCTGCCAGTATGGGAACACAAACCCCGATTTTACCGGGGCACCCTTTCGACTATTCGACCTAGTGCATGTCGGAATCCATAGTGAGCATTCCAAACTAGGACAGGTTGCTTACCCGATGTTAGGTTGTTTGAAGCCGCTGCGTGCGTAGTGAAACCCTAACTCCTGACAAAATAGGACGGGGAAACCCTACCCCAACATAGGGGTGTTTTGGCTCTCTTTTACTTGTTATGTGCTTTTAGAGTGTATCTCTGCAGGAACACACGTACCAGTTTGCAAAGTTTGAGTATCAGGCCCGAGGCACCAATATCGGTATTTGTGAGGAACAGTTATATCTGCGGTTATCCGATTCAGTATTTTGGGGCAGTGATTCTGGGGAACAATGATCAGTAGTAGAGTACAGTTGTTTGGCTAGACCTGCGTTTGATCCGTTTGGGCTGAAATGCTGCTTGTTTTTTCCTTTCAAGGTTTGGAGAATTGATACAGAATAGTCAGTGTTCCCCTTTGCTGAGGCAAGACAGATATCTGATCCATCAGTCACCGTTCAGAACAGTGGACTTATCATGACGCAGAATTCGGAAGAGATTGTGGTTATGACAGCCGCATTAGATCAAGGAATCACTCTGCAAAGTGAGACCAATGTTGATGTACCGCATCCACCCAGGTCGCCTGTTGCGCACCCGGTCTGGGCTCCCCAGTTGTATCGGCTCGTCAGCCCACCACATTCGAGTTGATGGGGATGATAGGTGACCTCCAGAGGTCCGTGGCGGATCTCACTTACGGAATGTCAGCTTCACCCCAGCTGCACCATATGCCGAAGTTTTGTACCACCCATGTAGGGATTGATTGTACGGATCCCTCGCTACTGGACGGATTGCGATCGAACTTAGCCACCCGAGTAGCCTCCGGCTATGGCAATGACGTATCAACATCAACCCAAACCCTCGATCAGGCTGAGGCCAGAGTTAAGGACAAAATGAAGGCAGATGCCGATCCCATTGAACAACTGCTGTGGGCAGTCGAGGCTTTGAAAGCCAAGGGGATGAGTAAGCAACAAGTATTTTCGTCAGTACTGACCAAAACTGTGGATGATGTTTTCCCCACTCTAGCCGAAGGCAGTACAAGCCAGTCAGAAAACCGGGATAGGCCCATCATCCCAGAACAGTTCCTTCCGCTCCCAACCCTGCACCCGGGAAAGATCAGAAAGTTAAGGCAGTGCCTGCCGACCCTTTCGCTAGTGCGTCTAGCAAGAATTCCCAGACTTCAAAGTACCTACCCCGAGGGCGCAGGGTCTTTCACGCTCTCTACATGCCTCTGTCCAAGGCACTCCAGATCCTGGCCGAAAGAGGGCATCTTAAACCCTTAAAGCCTCGGCCTCTCCCGAAGAATCTCCCTCTCACACATGATGCTGTTTTGTATTGCGCGTACCACTAGCAAACCGGTCATGCTACCGATAATTGTTTTCGCCTCCGTCATGAGGTGCAAGATTTGATCGACAACGAGGTTATCCTCCCGCCCACCTCAGCCAAGTCCGTTACTACCCAGCTATTGGATTTTGAGGATACTGATACTGCGAGTATGTAATCAGGGAGTGAACCACCTGCGGGCGGCGCTTGGTGTATTTTATGGATGTGGTGTCTGGCACGCATTTTGAGCATCTGCGATTGCTAGTTTTGTAAATTCTGGCTTGGGTGTCGAGTCAGTCTTTTGTTTTGTTTTGAGTCTTTCTCATTGCCTTGAGTTAGTCCTTTTTGCTTCAGGGTCTGTCATGTTGTACCGAGTCAGTCACCTTGTATAGAATGTCCGGTGATTCCGGGGTTGTTGCCTCGAACACCGTTTTGTTTTGTAATTACTCCTTTTGCTTTCTTTTTGAGTCTGTCTCTGCTGAGGAGCCAGTTGCAACCAGGAAATCTGAATGAAACAGCCGCGGCTATCACGTTTCCGTGCTTATTACTATTTTGGGGTTGGTTGTGCTAGAGGATTTGAATGGAACGACAGTACATTCCACCTGCTCTCTTGTGCCTTGAAAATCATTGTAATGACCTAAGTTTTTAAAACCTTTTTAAACACCGTGGTGGTGAAAACGAAGAGGAAGGAATTCTTCGGGTTTTGCAAAACTTTGATCAATTTGAAAGATAGGCGTGCTAAGCCTTTTAATGAATGAAATCATGTTTGTTAACGTGAGTACTGAGATGGACCCTGGTTTGATCCAGATTGGTTCCACACTATCTTCAGCACGAGCGATGTGTCGCTTTCGTAAAAACTTTCATAAACAAAATGTTTTGCGCGGTCCTGTGAAGGCCTGTGTGGAATCGCTCTTAAGATTGTGCAGCCTAGGACCGCTCTCAGCCTCAAGACTCAATCCGTTTGTTTTCGAACCTTGAACCCATTCAGAATGTTCAACGGTCAACCGCCATGTGAGACCTGTGTGGCCAGATCAGAAGCACCCCTCGAACTAGGGGCAGCCAAATGCCGGACATGCTCGAAGAGCCGAATACAATAGCCATTCTCCTAGATACAGAGGGCTTCAATCTCAAAACCATTTGGCATGGACTTGTTACACTTTTACCCTTTGAGAGGCTCGCTGGGCCGAAAACCCGGAAGGGCGACCCAGGCAAAAGTTAGAGCAAGAAAAAATATATACGAAAGAAAAAAAAAAAGAATGCAAAAAAAAGATACAAAAAATAATACAAATACAAAAAAAAGAAAAAAGAAAAAATAGAAAAAAGAAAAAGGAAAAAGAAGCTCGCAAGGTCGAAAACCCGCATCGGGCGCCTTGGCAAAAGTTAGAGCCTAAAAAGTGAAGGTTAAAACCCGAGTGTACCTTAACCGGAACTACGTAAGGCTTGATTCCCATGTTTGGGATACGTAGGCAACTTCATCCTGAAGTCCAGCCCCAATGCTTTCATAACGCTTCTGTCCATGTAATGGTTTTGATCATCCTTGCCTTCTCTGAATCCGTCGATTCGGTTGTGACACCGGAACTACGTAGGCTTGATTCCCATGTTTGGGATACGTAGGCAACTTCATCCTGAAGTCCAGCCACCAACACTTTCGAAGTGACTGTGTCCATATATTGGTTTTGACCATCTCTGTTTTCTCTACATCCGAGAGTTCGGTTGCCATCATCACCGATGAGGACTGGTTTTCAAGCATGCTGCGGCATCATCCAAACAAGGGGCAACTTTCCGTTGCCATGAGTTGCCACGAGTCACCATTCAAACCAGGGGCAACTTTCCGTTGCCGTGCAGCTCTTTCAAGCAATGGGCAATTTTCCATTGCCTCCGATCCGAGGTTGCGCATCTCGAGAGTAAGTTCCGTGCTCGTTGAGCATTGACCGTTTGCAAAAATAGTTTTTGAAAATTTTTACTGAGGTTGACTATTTTCTCTCGAAAACTATTCCATTTTCCAAAACTGGACCCTTTTCATGGACCCAAAAAGGAAAATTTCAGTGCTCGTAGCCTGACTTGCATGATTTTCAAATCAAAAATCGAACAAGTATGTTAATCTAACTCTCACCTTGGTCAAAACTATTTTAGTAGAAATCAAAACAAAAAAAAATGGTCAAAGTGATGAACTAGGGGCACAGTCGAGTCAGGTGTTCTGTCTTTCCCCTCGTCATCAACATACTTGCCAGAAGGGCACTCTATTCGCCAGAAGGCACAACTGAAGCTATCAGTGAAGGGCATAAATCTCTCAACATCCTCCAAGCAACGAGGTATTGAATCAAGTGTGGAGCACGAATCGGAACGGATCAAGATACTCCATTCCCTTACCTGGGACATCGACTGAACGTCGCTGAAAGAATAGCCGCGAGCTAATAGTATTGGGCGTGAACCCACAACTTCCTATTCATCCATTAATAACCCTGGGGGGACGAAAAATGAGAGAATAAAGAATAGAGAGGTGTAAGTCGAGAGAAAAGTGAGGAAAAGGGTTTTGAGAGAAAAACCGAGCCTGAGGGCTGAGTGATGTGAGAATCACAAATAAGAAAGGTTGGGAATCAAACCCGGAGAACTGGCTCCTCGAGATCTAGGTCTCTCGTTTTTGTAAACACGTCCGTGTGTCGTGTCTTTTGTTTTGTTTACCTCGACTTTTGTTTTGGGTCTTTTCCGAGCATTTCTCGTTGTGGTTAGGTCATGTACCTTTTGTTTGAGTCTTTTCCGCTGTGTTCAGTCGTAGGCTCGATACCCAGGTTGAAACCCTTTTTCAATTTCAAAAACCGTTTATGCTCAGAGTGCTGTGCCATTCTCTACATTTAGGCGAAACAAAAGGAGAAAGGGAAAATCTGGGCATCTGAGTGTGCTTCAATTCAGTCGGTTTCACCTTTGTAGTCCATCTTGTCAGATTGGGCTGTTGTGTTCAGGATTTGCCGCGTGCAGAATGAACCAAGTGCTGTGTTACAGGCTGTATGCAGATTAATCCTCAGCAGAGTATGGGCTGTGTGTTCAGGTTAAGCAGTGGTTTGTATGGGTTATTTTGTTGTTTTAACTAGTTCATTATCTGGTTATTACAATGCAAGTGCTCAATTTTCAGACAACAGATCAATCTCATTTACATTGAGGTGTAATATGATGTAATGCGATGCAATGTATGAAATATACAAATGTAACACTTTTTCAAACAAAAGGGTTTGTTTCATTTCATCATCTTTTTCAAGTACAAAGCTTTGGAAACAAAAATCTGCATGCGGCAGTACAAGGTACCCTAGCTACTAGCAAAAAAAAAAATACAAAAAAGGAAAAATAGCAAAAATCTGTATCAGTGTCCAAAGGTCTCATCTAGGAGTCCGTCCTCGTCCTCTTCCTGGACGAAGGTCCAGGAGCATCATCAGCACTGTCATCTGAGCCAGAGCCCGAGCCGTCTCCGGTCTCCTCCTCGACGACTCTGCCTCAGCCTTAGACTCTTCATCATCGCCATCATCAGGAACAGCAGCCCGCGAGCTACTCCCTACATGGTGCGCCCCGCCTTGGTGCGGGGATATACTCTACCATCCGAGTGAAAACGGAAGGTCCGGCCGGAGCACCTCCCACAGAGGAATCTGAAAGGGGTGCTGAAAAGTACAAAAGGCAAATGCATCAGAATGTCGTGAACAGTTTATCAGTGCAGAATGTAGTGTATGAGTGCAGTGTGTGAATGTCGTGAATAGTTTATCAGTGCAGAATGCAGTGTATGAGTACAGTGTGTAGAATACTGTGAACAGTTTATCAGTGCAGAATGCAGTGTATGAGTACAGTGTGTAGAATACTGTGAACAGTTTATCATTGCAGAATACAGTGTATCAGATGCCGTGAGGGCAGTGTGTCAAGTATCGTGTTGTGCGTCAGAGTATGTGAAACAGTTTATGTATGGTTCGAGAGACTATGGTCAGAAGAACATACCGGGATGCCATAGATGACTAGAAGATCAAGACTCCTGTAGAACATCCCCATCATAGAGGCAGCCAGCTCTAGAGACTAGCGGGTGTACTCGGAAGAAGCCTGCAAAAGTATTAGATGCATCAGTATGCTGCAGAATATCAAATAAGCTGAAATGAAATGACAATGCAAGATGCAAGATGAAGTAGTACTTACCGGAGGTAAGTCGTAGAACCCGACTAACTCGTGATCAGCCGGAGGAGGAGCAATGGGAATCTGGTAAGTCGCCCCACCCTGTCCCCAGCATGTCATCGAAGTAGGGAGCGCTGGCTAACTAGCCCCCCGTCTCCGAACTCCACCCCTGCCACGGACTCGAGTCTGTCCCTCATGTCCCCGCTCCTGCTCCCGCTCCGGCCGCTGGCGCCGCTGGCCTCTCTCTTTCTCAGCTCGACGGCCACCGCTCAGAGGCCGCATGATGAAGGTCCGGACGTACTCCGAGTAGTCGCCCTCGCCCCTGAAGCCATCTGCCTCCCAGCCGATCGTATAGTCCGTCATCTGCTCGGGAGTGAATCTCTATGTCTCCCTCATGTGCTTAGGAGGGTGAACCGGACTATCTGCTCTGGTAAACCTAGGGTCTGGCGTAGGAAACGCTCACCCAGGTACCAAGCCCGACAGACCGGGCCCTCTAGCAAAATCCGGAAACGAGAGGTCTCCTCAGCACCAGCAAATCGGTCCCGAATCATCGCTGGCAAAGGAGCCCAGGGCTGCCAGGTGATCTGAAAATGAAATACAGTTTGTTATTTACTGTCATTTGAAATACAGTGTAAAGAGAACTTAAATGAACTGCAAGTAAAACATACCTTTGCGGGGGTGATGGGTGTCGAAGTAGCGACGAAAAAAGATAAACGTCTCAGGGGCCTCCGCACGCACCTCCCGTCGAAGCGGCGCGAGAACGGGACGACAAGCGGGGTCTCCACATCAGGCACTGGCGTAAGCTCGGAAAGTAGGCGTAGACCCACAACTACTAGAGTAAATGCCGGTATGCTTATCAGATAAAGCAGAATGCAGAATAAAGCAGAAACAACAGAGTCGTGTATTGTGCAGTGTATTGTGCAGTGTATTGTGCAGAGTGTACAGTGTGAGCAGTGTACAGTCAGTGTAAAACAGTATATGTGTGTGCCGAGTGTGCAGTATACAGTCAATGTGAAGCAGACTACAGTGTGTACAGTGTAAAGAGTATAGAAAATGTAAAGCAGAAATAAAAGCAGAGAAGGAAACGTACCTCCCAAGCTCGCCAGTAGCCCCCGAGTAGCTGTCCGCTGCAACGAGAGGCTGAGCTCATATACCCATACAGAGTGGCCAAGGCAGCGCCACCCTAGTCATAGCGCAAGATCCGGGTGACATCCACAAGAGCGCTGAGCAGGCAGAGGGGCACAGTGTTCACTCGGTCGGCGAAAAATGGTCGTTCCCAACAGGAACGTGAGGGAGCCCCGCGCATATCGCTTCAACCGCCTCCTGAGTCATCGGAGCCTCCTCGACTAAGGCTGGCTGGACCCTGAACTGGACCTCGAACCATGAATATCGAACGAAGCCGGGACGTGCGAGGGGCGGCACCTCGCCGAGCAGGTAGATCTGAGCAGCCTCCCACTCGTCCATGTCGGTGTCGAAGGGGATCAGATCACCCCCTATCCCGATGCCGGTGAGCATCGAGAAGTCGTAGGGAGTCATTGTCATGTCTCCCGTAGCGGAGAAGCGGAAGGAATCGGTGGTGTCCCACCACCTCTCCGCTAGAGCGGCAAGGAGAGGCCTGCTCGTGGTGAGCCTGGAAAGTCCTCTGCAAAATGCGCCGAAGCCGGCCTGGTCCACGATGTGGCGAACCGCGTCGGGTAGCTCCGCATACCAATCACAGGCGGCAATGTTCCCATACCCCCGAACGGCAATGGGAATCTCCCTATTTCAAGCAAACGATTGCAAAGCAGCCCTAAGTTGGAAGTTGTTGATTTACATGTGGTAAATACATGAACATTGATATTATTATATTATCTCTTGGGATTGTATCATGATATTACATTGATAGAGATATAGAATTTGATCACAATGGAGCATTGTGTGGTGGAATTGAAATTGAAGCTACTCTCTTAATTGTTGTCATTGAATATAACTGTATTTTAATACATTGTATATATAAAATGTTTGGGAGGAGAAGGGGATGTACTCTATGTTTGGGAGGAGAAAGGGGATGAACTCCATTGAATTAAGTTGGCCTGTGTGTCCAGGGTAAAAGTCTCGAAAACCGCACGTATACATGGGTGCTAATTCCCGCGGATAAAATTTCCGTAAAATGGCCAATAGAAATGTTTGTATAATGGCTATGTTGTTTAATGACCCAACTAAGTTGTACACTCAAGTTGGTTGTCAGAATAAAATGAAAATAAACCTTGAATTGAGATAAAACGGATTAAGATATAATGCTTGGCATCGCATTCGCTTTGAAAAGAATATTTTGTTGACATTGAAGTATGGTAATTTATTTAAGTTAACAAGTGTGGTTAATTAATTAAATTTGGATTTAAGGATTAGCTAATAAAATCATAGCATGATTGTAACATGCCCGGGGGTACCCGCGCGCGTTAAACAGTTCAAACTCCCGAGATCTCTTTGATCTCAAGTTTCACGAGTGCATTGCGAACGTAGATGAGAGTCCAGATTTGGCAACTTTTATTGAAAATCCATTTTATTGCAATTTTGTCAAAAATAGACTGCGTCATCAGATCTCAGAGTCGCCACCTAATATTTTGGAAATTAGGAAACCCATGACTCAGTGCCAAGGCCACTATTCGTCGTAACCAAGGATGCTTGGCTCAGAACCTTAGGTATGAGAGGGGAAGGTCAATAATGAGCACCCCCGCTCACCCGATCAAAAGATCGGCCTCTAATAAACATGATATGACTTTTATTTTCTTTATATGTTTCCTGTTCTGATTAGTTAATAAATCCTAAAATTTACTA
>JAPPVO010000031.1:75884519-75935868 GCA_030407325.1 Camellia japonica
TGAATCCAAAGATCCTATAGTTAGTCACAGTAAAATTATTATTAAAATTAATTTTTTATGACGATTTTTATAAATTATCGCTAAAATGTATAATTAGCGACTTTTTGTGATGAATTTTAGAATTATTATTAAAGTTGATAATAATATGATGAAGCTCGCATTCATATTCATATTGCTAGTGTGAATATAGTGTAAATGTTTTGTGACGAGAACATTCACACTATCAAATATAAATGTTTGCATCACAAAATTATTAAGGGTTCAAAAAATATTTGTAAAAATAAAAGTATTTATAAAATACCTTAAATATAAGAATTAGGATTTGATAGATCAAATGCCTAAATAATAAAACTTATTGAAATATAATAATATATTATGAAGTAATTAAAATACAAACACTTAAAAGAATGTTTCATAATAATTTTATTTTATTTTATTTTATAGTATCCCTAAAATTACTTAATCCATTAACCTACATGACCCAAATCAGTTCGCACAGTTTGGAAAGGTGAGCATATATGCAATTTAAATATTGGATAAATTATATTTTATTATAGTATTACTTAATATTACTTTACACCACTTAATTAAAAAATGCTAAATAAAAATATTATTTGTAAATCCATCATAATAAAAGTAAAATTATTTGTAAATCCATCCTGATAAAAGTAAAATAAAGAGTCTTCTTAAATTTTAATAATATACTTGACTTAAATCGTTTTAAAACTCTTTTGTACTCCTATCAAATTGTAACAATAACAAATTAGCATATCACTCGCGTTATGCACAGAATAAAATAATACATTATTTAATAAAAATATAATAATTATATTTAATTTTTATATATTATGTAAAATAAAAGTTAAATAGAAACTAGTCAATCCAGATTTTTCTTAATTGTTTAAAATTAAGAAAATCCAAAAAATTAGTATGAGATATTGATCATAAGGCTTCTCAATAAAAATCTCATTTTGCTTATATAAATGGGAGTATAAGATTCACTTTATGTAAGTGAAACAATTCATTTTTTTTTTCTTTTCTCGATGTGGGATTATAAAATAAAAGTTAAATGAAAGCTAGCCAATGGGGATTTTCTTAATTGTTTAAAAGTTAACAATTATTTGGGCGGGAAGTTTATTTTGAATCAAGCAATCTTAGCCGTTTAATTTTTAATTAGGCCAATTTTTAATTTATTTCAAATCAAACAAATTTAACCAATATATTTTGATGAAACCTCTAAAATCGCAATTAAACCAACGAATCAGTAAAACCGAAAACGGTTCACCCTATCGGCTAGGTCAAAGGACCAACCAACTTATATAAAAATTAATTAATTAAAACTTTTAAATTTTTTAATTTTAAAATTTGAACTGTCTTGAACTGAAATATACACAACACTGTAATATTAAATGGGATAATAAGGTTTATATAGTGAAACGATTCATTTTTTCCTCCTTTTACAATTGTTTGGACGGGAAGTTCATTTCTAATCAAGCAATCTCAGTCGTTCAATTTTTAATATGGTCAATCTTAGTTTATTTCAAATCAAACAAATCTAAACAATATATTTTGATAAAACAGTTAAAACCGTGGTTAAACTAGTTAATCAGTCAAACCAAAAACGATTTAGCCTAATGTCACGCCCTATATTTTATTACTCAAATAACATTACCAATTTTTATTTATTTAAGTCCATTTACAAATGACAATTCATCATTTGATGAAATGATGAATAATTAAATATACATGCTCACTCTCGTTATACAACAATGACAATTACATAACAATAAAAGAAATGCCCTGAGGCTTACAATAAATAAGAGAGCAGTGCCCTTAACAAAGAATAAAACCCAGCCAAAGAAACAATTAAAAGCACTACGGCTCATCACCACTTATAACCATGCCAAGTTGCTTGACCCTCAAATCTGAAAACATTCCTTGTACCCATGTACAGGAAGGGGGTGTGCAAACCACTAGCTCACCAAACAATCTCATATTATAACCGGCCAGTAATCCTTGGATTACCGAAAGCCTCTGAACTGATTAACAGATTTAAGGGGCTAGCGGAAGCAAATACATAATATAATCGTCCAATGAGCTGTGTTGACTTATATGAAACAGAATATTTAAAAATTTATGTACATAACCAAAAATCATTCTCACGTTATACCCACACACTTAACTATAGCATCTTAAGTGCACCCAACAAAAACAAATAAAGTCTTATATACAGAAACAACCATAACTTATAACATGTGACACTTCAGGAACCTCCACGTGAGGCACAATGGTTGGCTGACAACAGAAAACAAATCCAGACAAAAGCCTTCAAGCCTGATCTCTAGAATGCTCACCTATACATATATATATACACACAGTGAGCTAAAGCCTAGTGAATAACATTAATGTAAGGAGGTTAGTGAACGAAATCCGAACATATCATAATTAGCAAAACAGATCATAGCATAATCATTCGCATGACTGAACATAATAATGGTACATCTAATAGAACATATCACATCATCATCCGACTAGAGTAATTGGTTCCGGATACCGATTAAATACATCGCCACTTTGACAAGTGGCTAACGAGATCTCGTAATCACATATATGTCATGGACCCGCATTAACGTGCCGTCCCCCATGACTTGGGACTATCTATGGATGCCATAATAGATTTTGAAGCATAGGACATTCATTCACATAGAAAAACATCATTTCAGAAATCATAACTTATCAAATCACATTTGGAACATAATTCGTACGAACATATCTTTACAATAACGTTACTCACAGTGGGCTTCTAGAAACGGTCAATCAATCTTTGAGCGTTGACCTACAAACACAAAAGTATATAGCATAAAACATGACTCATTATCACTCATTCATATGGCCATACATGGCTTAGCTTTCTTTACATTGGTTTCTTATTTAGTCCAATATTCATAATTTGCACATGTGAATCACATTCTCGGATCTCGGATTGGTCTTATATTTCTTAATTAAATTACTCATGTTATTTCTTAGCTTATTACTCTCACATGACTCATAATTCATGTCTAAATATGCTTAGAAAAGGATGGGAACAAAAATATGAACACAAAATGTCTTTGAAAAATATGCTGAATTTGGCCTGGCCGCTCGAGCGCACCTTTGGTCGCTCGAGCGGACTGCTCTGCCTGCAAAAGTACTGGTTGGTCTCAATCCATGCTCGAGCCACAACTCCTGCGCTCGAGTGGGTCAACGAAATACAAAGGGTTCGCTCGAGCCACCAGGTAGTCGCTCGAGCGGTCTGTAATAAACTGCAAAACTATTGGTTGCTCGAAATGTCCGCTCGAGCGGCAAATTCCCCATTGAAGCAACCTTGCAAAATTTTGGGTTTTCAAAACTGAGTTTTGAGCATCCAAATGCGAATTCAAAAAAGGCAAAGTTCATGCATGGATTGCTCAAAAACTTGGAAAACTTATCCATAAACATGAATACATGATCATTTACAAACCCTTTGCTCAAAACTCATGAATTTAGCTAAAATTGAGTTCAACTTTCATGCATGTAAAACCTTTCAAGCTCTTTTCTTCAAAACTCATGAAGTTAACAAATTTGAGCTCATAAGCTCCATGCATGTAAGAAATTCCTTTTCAAAACATGAATTTAAATGGTAAAAGAAGATGATTCAAACATGCATGCTCCAAATAACTTACAATAACAATTAGATGTTCAAAACTAAACTCAACATGGCCAAACTTCATATTCATGCATGTACGTCTCAAATTCATTCAAATTCTTTCCTTCCACTTCCAACATATGCAATTGAGCCTCAAACCTTTATGAATTATGTATGCATGTGACTTCTAGCTTTTAATTTCATTTCTAATGGCATGAGTGATGTTCAAACATGAGAGTTCTTGACAATCTCATACATGCATGCATAACTTAGCACCATCTCCTTCATTCAACTTATTTTATGCATCTAAACACATAATCTTCATGTTGATAACTTAGATTCATAAATTGGGGGTTGAATTCTTACCTAAAGTCTCCAAATACACTTGTTCTTACACATTCTTGATGAACTCAATGCAAAACTTTCAATTCTCTTTATTCTCTTCCTTTCTCTCTCTAAAATGTAAATCTCAGATTTTGCACTCAAATGACGCAAGTTGAGCTCAAGAATGAGCTTAAGGGCTCATATATATAGCATAATGCTATTATACAACAATTAAAACATTAGACTTGCCAAACGAAACTTAATTGATCAGACTGAATCAATTTTTAATAAAATTTGCCATATGATTCTAAAAATTCTGAATAACATATTGATGTAACTAATTTTGGTTTCGGAGGTCGATGTAGCTTTCAATTTTCAGGTGAAAGCAGAATTCTAGACAGATATTTCTATAAGTAATAGATAGAAAGCCAAACAACATACAAAATACATAATAAACACATAATTTATTTTAATCCCTTCATTAGCATCCTTAATTATGGATTAGTACTTAATGATGGATCGGGGTTGTTACAAAGTCATATCATTGTAGACATCCCATTTTGACCAGCCCTAAGACTTGGGCACTTTGTTTTGACCATCCTCACCAGAAAAATCAAATTGAAACTTTAGTCCCAAACCTCACCCATTTTGGCCAAATTATATAAAATTTTATGAATTTGTAAGTATTTTATACTTTTATATAATTTTGTGTGGTGTACATAGTTTTTGATGTTTTCATCTAGTATTAATAATTTTTGATATTTGTTAAAAAAAGAAAATGATAAAAAAAATAGAAAATAAAAAAAATAAAAAATAAAATAGTTTGGTCAGGATGGGTTTGGAATGATGATTTGTTTTTGGGGCGGTGGAAGATGTGTTTGTTTTTAGAGAGAAAGAAAGAGTGGGTGGGAGAGATCAATAAAAAAATAAATGAAGATAAAAAGAGAAAAAATGATTTGAGGGTGGGACAACAACAAAAAAAATAAAATAAAAAGAAAGGTGGTGGTGAACATGGTGTATATGGCCAAGATGATTATGTTTGTTTTCGGTGGAAAGAGGAATATGGTTTAGAAATAAAAAGAAAGAGAAATGGGTGGAGTACAGGCCCCATGCTGTTCCAAATTCGGCAAAAGGCCATGTGAACCCAAGGGAAAGAAATAATAATAAAAAAAAAAACAATATACATCTACTCTGTGATCACAAGATGCTCACCCACTCATCACCCACTCAATCTCTCTCTCTCTCTCTCTCTCTCTCTCTCTCTCTCTCTCTCCATAGGGCACTAGACCCACAAGCATAAATGATTCACAGAGGAGATCTCCACAGGATGGAGATGCACTGATCTCTCTCTTCCCCTCTCTCGAAAGACCACTACACAACCCAGCTCTCTCTAACAGACTGATTTCTCTCTTCTCTCTCTCGGCAAACCTAGCACACATGGAGAGGGGATGCACACACCTCTCTCTCACTCACGGCACACACCCATGAGGGGACTGATACACACCTAACACATTGCCGCATGATACACAACACACCCAGCACCACCAGCCATAGCCACCACACCACTCACACCAACACACATCCATGCACAACACACCTACACACGGCTGTTGCACACACACTGACTCTCCTCTCACACACACATGCACACATGACACACTCAGCCAGCTGACTCACTCTCGACATCGCATACCATACCCGCACCACACACACTGCCATCTCTCTCTTTCTCGGCACCTCACTCACTCGCTGATCACACACTGATACACGATCCACACACGAACTAGACATGCATGAACTTCTCTACCTCACCCACTCTCCTCTCACGCACGGCACAAGACACACACGGCACAGACCAACTCTTCTCTCTCTAAACATTCCTAGACTCTCCTATCACACACTCACGACACTCAACACTCACACACAAGACCAACTGAGCTCTCTCTCTAGGACACCCACCCAACTTCATCTCTCTCTCGGTGCATGGTGAGAGAACACGACAACCCAGCAAAACACACAGCACACACAACACACACATCACACACATACACGGCAACAGCTGGGAGAGGGAGAGGGACACACAGATTTTGAGAGAGAGAGGGTCACAGCCACGAAAATGTTCAAAAATAGATCCTCTCTCTCGGTGCATGCAACTATGGCAGTGGGTCTTGTTTCAGTTGCGGCAGTGGCTCTTTGTTAGCTCTGGCCACAGGTGCTCATGGGTGTGGGTAATAAAAAAAAAAGAGGATTTATGTTGTAGAGAGAGAAAGCAGAGAGGGAAGAGAAGGCGAAGTAGAGAGATAAGTGGGTGTTCATGGGTGTGGGTAATAAAAAGAAAAGGATTTTTATAAATGTTTATGTTGGGTTCACATAGGATTTTTATAAATATTTATGTTGGTTTCACATGGCTTTTAGATAGAAAATCTGTTTATGTTGGGTTCACATGGCTTCATGACATCACATAAATGGCGTGACATAATTGGAGTTTTTATAAATGTTGAGGCATTTGGGATAGGAGGCCTAGATGGGGCCTCCATTGAAGATGAATTGACATGGGCTGAGGTGTACAGGCCTAAGAGATTGAAGACATATGGATCTTTGTATCAGTGATGAAGTCCTTTATTTTATTTTATTTTGATTGTTTTGTGAGGTTTTATTTTATTTTATTATTTCTCCACTCTCCTTTATTTGGATTTGTAATATTTAAGGTGTTGTAATAATCCCCCACCCTGCTTCTTTCTATCACATTCTTTAATCGCTTTCCCTAACTGTGCATATGTATATATCTGACATGCCATGCATATCCATGCTTTACATTCATGTCTCATGCATTAAGATTCGGCTACATTTACATGTGTGTATTTAATTAATTCTTCTGTGATTCTATGCGCTACCTCATGTTATTGGGATGATTCACATGTCATATTTTAGAAGCCGAATCTTTAGTGCATCTCATGAGTGAATTGCATTAGGATTCTATATATAAGATCATGCATATTTTACTAACTTTGTTTTGTAGCTATTCGAGGGACGTCGGTAAATCTGTGAGTTTTTATGCTTTAGCATCCCATTTGTGTGTGATTTTCTTATTATGTTTAGCATCCTACCATGAGGCTATAGCATCCTACCACGAGGCTAATTGATTAAATGATAAACTGTTTGAATGCCTGTGGATGAAAGCTTGTTACTTAAATTGGAATGAGTCAAAGATTGTATGTTTTAAGCCCACTTTGTAGTGGCAAATTCACAAATTTTAAGCCCACTTTGTCAAGTGGCAAATTCAAACCCTTTTCGGAAAACAAACATGAAGGTGAATTGTTCCAATTTGAGCAAACTAGTCTATACTTGTATGCTTCACATAGTAAATTTTAGGATTTATTAACTAATCAGAACAGGAACATATAAAGAAAATAAAAGTCATATCATGGTTTATTAGAGGCCGATCTTTTGATCGGGTGAGCGGGGGTGCTCATTATTGACCTTCCCCTCTCATACCTAAGGTTCTGAGCCAAGCATCCTTGGTTACGACGAATAGTGGCCTTGGCACTGAGTCATGGGTTTCCTAATTTCCCAAAATATTAGGTGGCGACTCTGAGATCTGATGACGCAGTCTATTTTTGACAAAATTGCAATAAAATGGATTTTCAATAAAAGTTGCCAAATCTGGACTCTCATCTACGTTCGCAATGCACTCGTGAAACTTGAGATCAAAGAGATCTCGGGAGTTTGAACTGTTTAACGCGCGCGGGTACCCCCGGGCATGTTACAATCATGCTATGATTTTATTAGCTAATCCCTTAAATCCAAATTTAATTAATTAACCACACTTGTTAACTTAAATAAATTACCATACTTCAATGTCAACAAAATATTCTTTTCAAAGCGAATGCGATGCCAAGCATTATATCTTAATCCGTTTTATCTCAATTCAAGGTTTATTTTCATTTTATTCTGACAACCAACTTGAGTGTACAACTTAGTTGGGTCATTAAACAACATAGCCATTATACAAACATTTCTATTGGCCATTTTACGGAAATTTTATCCGCGGGAATTAGCACCCATGTATACGTGCGGTTTTCGAGACTTTTACCCTGGACACACAGGCCAACTTAATTCAATGGAGTTCATCCCCTTTCTCCTCCCAAACATAGAGTACATCCCCTTCTCCTCCCAAACATTTTATATATACAATGTATTAAAATACAGTTATATTCAATGACAACAATTAAGAGAGTAGCTTCAATTTCAATTCCACCACACAATGCTCCATTGTGATCAAATTCTATATCTCTATCAATGTAATATCATGATACAATCCCAAGAGATAATATAATAATATCAATGTTCATGTATTTACCACATGTAAATCAACAACTTCCAACTTAGGGCTGCTTTGCAATCGTTTGCTTGAAATAGGGAGATTCCCATTGCCGTTCGGGGGTATGGGAACATTGCCGCCTGTGATTGGTATGCGGAGCTACCCGACGCGGTTCGCCACATCGTGGACCAGGCCGGCTTCGGCGCATTTTGCAGAGGACTTTCCAGGCTCACCACGAGCAGGCCTCTCCTTGCCGCTCTAGCGGAGAGGTGGTGGGACACCACCGATTCCTTCCGCTTCTCCGCTACGGGAGACATGACAATGACTCCCTACGACTTCTCGATGCTCACCGGCATCGGGATAGGGGGTGATCTGATCCCCTTCGACACCGACATGGACGAGTGGGAGGCTGCTCAGATCTACCTGCTCGGCGAGGTGCCGCCCCTCGCACGTCCCGGCTTCGTTCGATATTCATGGTTCGAGGTCCAGTTCAGGGTCCAGCCAGCCTTAGTCGAGGAGGCTCCGATGACTCAGGAGGCGGTTGAAGCGATATGCGCGGGGCTCCCTCACGTTCCTGTTGGGAACGACCATTTTTCGCCGACCGAGTGAACACTGTGCCCCTCTGCCTGCTCAGCGCTCTTGTGGATGTCACCCGGATCTTGCGCTATGACTAGGGTGGCGCTGCCTTGGCCACTCTGTATGGGTATATGAGCTCAGCCTCTCGTTGCAGCGGACAGCTACTCGGGGGCTACTGGCGAGCTTGGGAGGTACGTTTCCTTCTCTGCTTTTATTTCTGCTTTACATTTTCTATACTCTTTACACTGTACACACTGTAGTCTGCTTCACATTGACTGTATACTGCACACTCGGCACACACATATACTGTTTTACACTGACTGTACACTGCTCACACTGTACACTCTGCACAATACACTGCACAATACACTGCACAATACACGACTCTGTTGTTTCTGCTTTATTCTGCATTCTGCTTTATCTGATAAGCATACCGGCATTTACTCTAGTAGTTGTGGGTCTACGCCTACTTTCCGAGCTTACGCCAGTGCCTGATGTGGAGACCCCGCTTGTCGTCCCGTTCTCGCGCCGCTTCGACGGGAGGTGCGTGCGGAGGCCCCTGAGACGTTTATCTTTTTTCGTCGCTACTTCGACACCCATCACCCCCGCAAAGGTATGTTTTACTTGCAGTTCATTTAAGTTCTCTTTACACTGTATTTCAAATGACAGTAAATAACAAACTGTATTTCATTTTCAGATCACCTGGCAGCCCTGGGCTCCTTTGCCAGCGATGATTCGGGACCGATTTGCTGGTGCTGAGGAGACCTCTCGTTTCCGGATTTTGCTAGAGGGCCCGGTCTGTCGGGCTTGGTACCTGGGTGAGCGTTTCCTACGCCAGACCCTAGGTTTACCAGAGCAGATAGTCCGGTTCACCCTCCTAAGCACATGAGGGAGACATAGAGATTCACTCCCGAGCAGATGACGGACTATACGATCGGCTGGGAGGCAGATGGCTTCAGGGGCGAGGGCGACTACTCGGAGTACGTCCGGACCTTCATCATGCGGCCTCTGAGCGGTGGCCGTCGAGCTGAGAAAGAGAGAGGCCAGCGGCGCCAGCGGCCGGAGCGGGAGCAGGAGCGGGGACATGAGGGACAGACTCGAGTCCGTGGCAGGGGTGGAGTTCGGAGACGGGGGGCTAGTTAGCCAGCGCTCCCTACTTCGATGACATGCTGGGGACAGGGTGGGGCGACTTACCAGATTCCCATTGCTCCTCCTCCGGCTGATCACGAGTTAGTCGGGTTCTACGACTTACCTCCGGTAAGTACTACTTCATCTTGCATCTTGCATTGTCATTTCATTTCAGCTTATTTGATATTCTGCAGCATACTGATGCATCTAATACTTTTGCAGGCTTCTTCCGAGTACACCCGCTAGTCTCTAGAGCTGGCTGCCTCTATGATGGGGATGTTCTACAGGAGTCTTGATCTTCTAGTCATCTATGGCATCCCGGTATGTTCTTCTGACCATAGTCTCTCGAACCATACATAAACTGTTTCACATACTCTGACGCACAACACGATACTTGACACACTGCCCTCACGGCATCTGATACACTGTATTCTGCAATGATAAACTGTTCACAGTATTCTACACACTGTACTCATACACTGCATTCTGCACTGATAAACTGTTCACAGTATTCTACACACTGTACTCATACACTGCATTCTGCACTGATAAACTATTCACGACATTCACACACTGCACTCATACACTACATTCTGCACTGATAAACTGTTCACGACATTCTGATGCATTTGCCTTTTGTACTTTTCAGCACCCCTTTCAGATTCCTCTGTGGGAGGTGCTCCGGCCGGACCTTCCGTTTTCACTCGGATGGTAGAGTATATCCCCGCACCAAGGCGGGGCGCACCATGTAGGGAGTAGCTCGCGGGCTGCTGTTCCTGATGATGGCGATGATGAAGAGTCTAAGGCTGAGGCAGAGTCGTCGAGGAGGAGACCGGAGACGGCTCGGGCTCTGGCTCAGATGACAGTGCTGATGATGCTCCTGGACCTTCGTCCAGGAAGAGGACGAGGACGGACTCCTAGATGAGACCTTTGGACACTGATACAGATTTTTGCTATTTTTCCTTTTTTGTATTTTTTTTTTTGCTAGTAGCTAGGGTACCTTGTACTGCCGCATGCAGATTTTTGTTTCCAAAGCTTTGTACTTGAAAAAGATGATGAAATGAAACAAACCCTTTTGTTTGAAAAAGTGTTACATTTGTATATTTCATACATTGCATCGCATTACATCATATTACACCTCAATGTAAATGAGATTGATCTGTTGTCTGAAAATTGAGCACTTGCATTGTAATAACCAGATAATGAACTAGTTAAAACAACAAAATAACCCATACAAACCACTGCTTAACCTGAACACACAGCCCATACTCTGCTGAGGATTAATCTGCATACAGCCTGTAACACAGCACTTGGTTCATTCTGCACGCGGCAAATCCTGAACACAACAGCCCAATCTGACAAGATGGACTACAAAGGTGAAACCGACTGAATTGAAGCACACTCAGATGCCCAGATTTTCCCTTTCTCCTTTTGTTTCGCCTAAATGTAGAGAATGGCACAGCACTCTGAGCATAAACGGTTTTTGAAATTGAAAAAGGGTTTCAACCTGGGTATCGAGCCTACGACTGAACACAGCGGAAAAGACTCAAACAAAAGGTACATGACCTAACCACAACGAGAAATGCTCGGAAAAGACCCAAAACAAAAGTCGAGGTAAACAAAACAAAAGACACGACACACGGACGTGTTTACAAAAACGAGAGACCTAGATCTCGAGGAGCCAGTTCTCCGGGTTTGATTCCCAACCTTTCTTATTTGTGATTCTCACATCACTCAGCCCTCAGGCTCGGTTTTTCTCTCAAAACCCTTTTCCTCACTTTTCTCTCGACTTACACCTCTCTATTCTTTATTCTCTCATTTTTCGTCCCCCCAGGGTTATTAATGGATGAATAGGAAGTTGTGGGTTCACGCCCAATACTATTAGCTCGCGGCTATTCTTTCAGCGACGTTCAGTCGATGTCCCAGGTAAGGGAATGGAGTATCTTGATCCGTTCCGATTCGTGCTCCACACTTGATTCAATACCTCGTTGCTTGGAGGATGTTGAGAGATTTATGCCCTTCACTGATAGCTTCAGTTGTGCCTTCTGGCGAATAGAGTGCCCTTCTGGCAAGTATGTTGATGACGAGGGGAAAGACAGAACACCTGACTCGACTGTGCCCCTAGTTCATCACTTTGACCATTTTTTTTTGTTTTGATTTCTACTAAAATAGTTTTGACCAAGGTGAGAGTTAGATTAACATACTTGTTCGATTTTTGATTTGAAAATCATGCAAGTCAGGCTACGAGCACTGAAATTTTCCTTTTTGGGTCCATGAAAAGGGTCCAGTTTTGGAAAATGGAATAGTTTTCGAGAGAAAATAGTCAACCTCAGTAAAAATTTTCAAAAACTATTTTTGCAAACGGTCAATGCTCAACGAGCACGGAACTTACTCTCGAGATGCGCAACCTCGGATCGGAGGCAATGGAAAATTGCCCATTGCTTGAAAGAGCTGCACGGCAACGGAAAGTTGCCCCTGGTTTGAATGGTGACTCGTGGCAACTCATGGCAACGGAAAGTTGCCCCTTGTTTGGATGATGCCGCAGCATGCTTGAAAACCAGTCCTCATCGGTGATGATGGCAACCGAACTCTCGGATGTAGAGAAAACAGAGATGGTCAAAACCAATATATGGACACAGTCACTTCGAAAGTGTTGGTGGCTGGACTTCAGGATGAAGTTGCCTACGTATCCCAAACATGGGAATCAAGCCTACGTAGTTCCGGTGTCACAACCGAATCGACGGATTCAGAGAAGGCAAGGATGATCAAAACCATTACATGGACAGAAGCGTTATGAAAGCATTGGGGCTGGACTTCAGGATGAAGTTGCCTACGTATCCCAAACATGGGAATCAAGCCTTACGTAGTTCCGGTTAAGGTACACTCGGGTTTTAACCTTCACTTTTTAGGCTCTAACTTTTGCCAAGGCGCCCGATGCGGGTTTTCGACCTTGCGAGCTTCTTTTTCCTTTTTCTTTTTTCTATTTTTTCTTTTTTCTTTTTTTTGTATTTGTATTATTTTTTGTATCTTTTTTTTGCATTCTTTTTTTTTTTCTTTCGTATATATTTTTTCTTGCTCTAACTTTTGCCTGGGTCGCCCTTCCGGGTTTTCGGCCCAGCGAGCCTCTCAAAGGGTAAAAGTGTAACAAGTCCATGCCAAATGGTTTTGAGATTGAAGCCCTCTGTATCTAGGAGAATGGCTATTGTATTCGGCTCTTCGAGCATGTCCGGCATTTGGTGCCCCTAGTTCGAGGGGTGCTTCTGATCTGGCCACACAGGTCTCACATGGCGGTTGACCGTTGAACATTCTGAATGGGTTCAAGGTTCGAAAACAAACGGATTGAGTCTTGAGGCTGAGAGCGATCCTAGGCTGCACAATCTCAAGAGCGATTCCACACAGGTCTTCACAGGACCGCGCAAAACATTTTGTTTATGAAAGTTTTTACGAAAGCGACACATCGCTCGTGCTGAAGATAGTGTGGAACCAATCTGGATCAAACCAGGGTCCTTCTCAGTACTCACGCTAACAAACATGATTTCATTCATTAAAAGGCTTAGCACGCCTATCTTTCAAATTGATCAAAGTTTTGCAAAACCCGAAGAATTCCTTCCTCTTCGTTTTCACCACCACGGTGTTAAAAAGGTTTTAAAAACTTAGGTCATTACAATGATTTTCAAGGCACAAGAGAGCAGGTGGAATGTACTGTCGTTCCATTCAAATCCTCTAGCACAACCAAGCCCAAAATAGCAATAAGCACGGAAACATGATAGCCGCAGCTGTTTCATTCAGATTTCCTGGTTGCAACTGGCTCCACAGCAGAGACAGACTCAAAAAGAAAGCAAAAGGAGTAATTACAAAACAAAACGGTGTTCGAGGCAACAACCCCGGAATCACCGGACATTCTATACAAGGGGACTGACTCGCTACAACAAGACAGACCCTGAAGCAAAAAGGACTAACTCAGGCAATGAGAAAGACTCAAAACAAAACAAAAGACTGACTCGACACCCAAGCCAGAATTTACAAAACTAGCAATCGCAGATGCTCAAAATGCGTGCCAGACACCACATCCATAAAATACACCAAGCGCCGCCCGCAGGTGGTTCACTCCCTGATTACATACTCGCAGTATCAGTATCTTCAAAATCCAATAGCTGGGTAGTAACGGACTTGGCTGAGGTGGGCGGGAGGATAACCTCGTTGTCGATCAAATCTTGCACCTCATGACGGAGGCGAAAACAATTATCGGTAGCATGACCGGTTTGCTAGTGGTACGCGCAATACAAAACAGCATCATGTGTGAGAGGGAGATTCTTCGGGAGAGGCCGAGGCTTTAAGGGTTTAAGATGCCCTCTTTCGGCCAGGATCTGGAGTGCCTTGGACAGAGGCATGTAGAGAGCGTGAAAGACCCTGCGCCCTCGGGGTAGGTACTTTGAAGTCTGGGAATTCTTGCTAGACGCACTAGCGAAAGGGTCGGCAGGCACTGCCTTAACTTTCTGATCTTTCCCGGGTGCAGGGTTGGGAGCGGAAGGAACTGTTCTGGGATGATGGGGCCTATCCCGGTTTTCTGACTGGCTTGTACTGCCTTCGGCTAGAGTGGGGAAAACATCATCCACAGTTTTGGTCAGTACTGCGAATACTTGTTGCTTACTCATCCCCTTGGCTTTCAAAGCCTCGACTGCCCACAGCAGTTGTTCAATGGGATCGGCATCTGCCTTCATTTTGTCCTTAACTCTGGCCTCAGCCTGATCGAGGGTTTGGGTTGATGTTGATACGTCATTGCCATAGCCGGAGGCTACTCGGGTGGCTAAGTTCGATCGCAATCCGTCCAGTAGCGAGGGATCCGTACAATCAATCCCTACATGGGTGGTACAAAACTTCGGCATATGGTGCAGCTGGGGTGAAGCTGACATTCCGTAAGTGAGATCCGCCACGGACCTCTGGAGGTCACCTATCATCCCCATCAACTCGAATGTGGTGGGCTGACGAGCCGATACAACTGGGGAGCCCAGACCGGGTGCGCAACAGGCGACCTGGGTGGATGCGGTACATCAACATTGGTCTCACTTTGCAGAGTGATTCCTTGATCTAATGCGGCTGTCATAACCACAATCTCTTCCGAATTCTGCGTCATGATAAGTCCACTGTTCTGAACGGTGACTGATGGATCAGATATCTGTCTTGCCTCAGCAAAGGGGAACACTGACTATTCTGTATCAATTCTCCAAACCTGAAAGGAAAAAACAAGCAGCATTTCAGCCCAAACGGATCAAACACAGGTCTAGCCAAACAACTGTACTCTACTACTGATCATTGTTCCCCAGAATCACTGCCCCAAAATACTGAATCGGATAACCGCAGATATAACTGTTCCTCACAAATACCGATATTGGTGCCCTCGGGCCTGATACTCAAACTTTGCAAACTGGTACGTGTGTTCCTGCAGAGATACACTCTAAAAGCACATAACAAGTAAAAGAGAGCCAAAACACCCCTATGTTGGGGTAGGGTTTCCCCGTCCTATTTTGTCAGGAGTTAGGGTTTCACTACGCACGCAGCGGCTTCAAACAACCTAACATCGGGTAAGCAACCTGTCCTAGTTTGGAATGCTCACTATGGATTCCGACATGCACTAGGTCGAATAGTCGAAAGGGTGCCCCGGTAAAATCGGGGTTTGTGTTCCCATACTGGCAGAGCCCGCAACCGGTCAGCCTTATGGCATGTCTTGACAAAGTCAAGCCTCCAGCAAACCGCTCAGGAATAGCAGATGGCCAACACGGTGTCCTAGGCGCACCAATGCACATGCAATGCGAAGAAACACATAACTGAAAGCAAAACAAGATATCATGAGTTCGAGTCAAGCTCTCTAAATTCCTAGCAGAGTCGCCAGAAACTGTGGACGCCGCCCCGCGTGAGGGCCCATGCCACAGTTCGGACTCGATTTGTCACGGTTCTTAATCTGAACCAAAGAGTCCAAATCCGGCAAATCGTTTAGAGAAAAATAGATTTTTGTAAAGAAGTGCCAAACAGACTGCTTTGCCAGATACAGAGTCGCCACCTAAATATTTTTTAAATGGGGGAATTTAGGAAACCCTGACTCGGTGCCAAAGGCCACGTGTCCGTCATCACCAAAGTTGCCTCGGCTCGGGAACTTGGGTACGATTGGGGAAGGTCAGCTATGAGCACCCCCTCTCGCCGATCCGAAGATCGGCCTCTACTAACCGTGATATCCTCTTTTGAAAACGTTATGTGTTCTTATTCCAGTTAATTAGCTAGAATTACTATGTGATGCGCACAACACAAAAGTATAGACTAGATTGCCTAATTTGGACCGAAGCATTACATATCCGTTTGTTTGGAAATACTTTGAGATTTGCTACTCGCAAGTAGGCTAAAACACGGATTTCAATGAGTTGTTCCAACTCAAACAATCCAACCTTCACCCACAGGCATTCAGGCAGTTTATATCACATAAGCATCTAGCCACATGGTAAGCATGCTGTCATGTTAACATTCACACTCGTGCGAGATGCTAAACATAAAATACTTACAATGTACTCCAAGCCAAAACAGAACATGTTAGTAATCATGCATGATCCAAGTCCATGTTAAGTGGCTAATGCAACGCATACAGAATGTCACTAGAATAGGCTCGGCTAATCTAAGGATGACATGTGAAAATGCTGCAATTAACAAGTATTCAACTTGAATCGAAATACAAATACAGTTAGCATGATGTACCGAGCCGGTGCATGTAAGACAAATGTATGGATGCACGCATGCACAGCATAAGGTATGCTAAATTAAATATGCCCTAATACTAACCATCAAAAGCAGGTAAGTAAAAGGGAGAAAGAAGTGGGGGTTAGAAGACATGCACACACGCACCCACACTTATTACAAATATACCCTCATCGGAGGGACCGAAAGAATATAATACAATAATGAATCAACTATCCTAGCTAATTAATTATTACAAACAACTAATTAATTAACAAATTAATTAAGTTAAGGAAAGCAGAAAAAGGCCCCGGGAAGAGGGATGAATGTATGCGCGCTCGGCTCGCTCGGAAATCCATCGCCATGCACAAGATGCCTCTGCTTTGGCTGTTCTGCTCCTCTGAAGACTACACAAGTCCTAGGATATGCTCTCTGCACACTGTGGAACACCACCGGCTGAGGGAATTGGTCACCGGCCATAGAGAATGGTCACCGGCCACAAATTGAGTTATCGGCCACTGATGGATGGCCGGTCGGCACTGAAGATGGCCGGCCAGCCAAATCTTCTTACAGAATCTGTGTTGACAGCAACAGAGGGCAAAACAAAGCATGGCAATGCATTTCAAGCAATGTATGCACCAACCACACCCCTTATCATGTGTATGACTCAAAGGAGGATGGGCCTCGATTCTCGGACCACCAATCGCGCATTTCCATGCATGATGGTCCAAAGAATCAAGTGTGCATCTTGATATGGAATGCAATGCACATAATCAAACAAAGGGGCTCAACCTCTTTCATACTCAACTCAAGAGGCAAAGCATGCATGCCAATGCAATGCAATCCTAAGCATGTGAACTAACATGCAACATGGCAATGCAATGTGTATATGCAAGTATGCAAGCAAAAATACAAGATGAGCATGAAAACAAGCAAAGGGGATGGACTTAAACTAATTTAAGCAGCCCTCAAGCAAGCCTAAAATAGTGGCCAATGATATGGAAATGAGGGCCAACACACACACTCACATGTACATGTTGATGGGCCAACACTTAAGCATAAGACAAGCAACTTTTAAGCACACTTAAAGAGACTAAACATAGACAATTAGCATGCATGGAAAGCTTGAAAATCATGTTAATGATGGTGCCAAACCAACTAATCAAAGCAAGCAAAGCATGCAATAATGGTCCAAGATTCAAGGCAAGCCCAAGGGGACTTAAACCAAGGCTAAGTCAACCAAGCCTCACAAGGCTAAGGGGACTTAAAACAGGTCCAATGCAGACCTAAGCGATGCTAAGGATGCACTTAGATGGCATCTAAGTGGTCTAAATGTGCAAGCATATAAAGAAGCACATTCATGAGCATAAGGCAACAACCTTTTAACGCATTGAAGGAGCATCAAATGCAAAATATAGACATGTTATAAGGACTGAAATAACATGGTAAGTGGTTCCAAACCACTGGAATAATGCAAGTAATGCATACTAGAGGGCCAATGCTTAAGGCATACAAGAGGGATTACATGGTGGCTACAAAGCAAAGCATGGATGACCCAAACAACCAAAAACAGTCCTTAAGCACACTAAAACATGCATATAAGCTTCACAAAGCTTGGCCAAAATACATGAGCATGGTAGTCTAAATGCTATGCATATATTAAGGCAAATCATGGCATTACAAGGCATGTATGCTAAGCAAGCATGGTGTACCAAAACCAACTCAAAACAGTGCTAAATCATGACATAATAAGCACAAAAAAACAGCTAAGGCATGGTCAACATACACTTAAATTAGATGCTCCCTCAAGAGGCAAAAATAGCCCTTTTCAAGGACAACAAGGAGAGGGGGTGGCCCTCTCCTTCTTAGGACCTCAAGGCACCATCCTCACCTCTGAAATCCCTCAAGATTTCAGTGGTGAGGAGGCCCAAACACAATGGTCCCGGAGCTCAACCAAAATGGCACAAAACAAAGGCCAAACAAGCCTTAAGAGGGGTCAAACAGCCCCAAAGCTTAAAACACTCTTAACAAACTATTTAAAGCCCTTAAAAACAAAACTTTTATATTTATACACAAAGCTTAAAAATAGTTGCAAGATAGGTAAATAAGCTATGAAAAAATGGGGGAAAAAGGGTAAGATTGTTACCCTTGAAGACCTCCTTCACAAACAATGGCCCAGCAGCTTCCTTAAGCTTGAATCAGCTCCAAAACTTCAAGAACAACTCCTTAGTACCTCAGTAGCCAATGGAAGGTGTAAGTCTAGGTGTTTGTGTGCAAATCTAAGACTAAAACACCTTAAGGCAAAAGGAGAGGGAAATATAGAGATAGGATAGAGATACTATGACCTAACCCTAAAATCAGAGCTCCTCTGGCTTTTTTTTGCTAACCCTAATGAAGGGAGAGAAGACCTCCTCTTATAGAGCTCAATCTTGTAAGCTTACAAGACAAGCTAACTAAGAGGGAGATCCCTCCATACACGTGTATGGAGGGGAGCCAAATGCATGCAGCTACACAAAAATATCTGAAAAAGCAGATGCACAGTAGTCGCCGGCCAAAAATGCAATTGACCAAAAAAAGATAGTCGGCCGGCCATCTAATGCTGGCCGGCCAAACATTTGGCCGGTGGCAACAAAACACAGCCAGTGGCCTCAAGCCATGGCCGGTGATGGGTGGGGATGGTCAACAAGCCCTACCCTGCCCCTCAAGGCAAAACACAAGTGTTTGGTGCAAAACCAAACACAAAACAGTCGAGTCGAGAGATCCTGGCAAGGCGTGTCCGAGACCTCCAGGAACTCAAGACGAACACAAACATGGATGATCACCAAGTGTTCAAGCGGTGACGTCCAAGTCTTGAGGACGGTCAAAAATGGGGTGTCTACAGTTGTCCCTCTTTGACAGAACTCGAAAGTCATAACAATGACGGAGTGAATGTCAAAGCCCAAAGACGACCCATTTTTGACAAGACCGAAGACTTACAAAGCATGCAAGACAGACAAGGTATGCGCCGGAAGGCAGGGGCAAAATGCAAGACAATGCACAAAGCCGAACATAACTTATGATCATGCAAAGAAAGTTGTAACGAAGCATAACATGCGACAGTTTTAAGCTAGCATGCACAAATCCAACTACACAACAATGCAGAAAGGATGTAAGAGAATTATGCAATTCTCGATACGTCTCACTCAGAGGATGCATACCTGTCCGGTTCGTCTGGTTGCACCAGCCTCAAATGAACCGTACATACAATATCGTGCCTGAAAAGGAAGCAACTTAACAGGTGCAATATTGTGAGCAACATACATAACATGCAAAATGAATGCAGAATGATATGCAATATATACAAAACTATGTATAATAATGCAAAAGGAAATGCAATGCAATTGAAACAATGCAAACGACATGCAATGCAATTGAATCATGATCCAATCATGAGCGGTTCAAAACCACACAAATGTCAAATAGATTGATGGAGGTAACAAATCTGTCTACCATAGAAAAGGTGCCGCAACCCTCAAAGCGTGTACACATGCAGAACTATGAGTGATGTAGATGGACACAAGGACAAGTATTGGGTGGAATGACATGAGTGGGGAAACAACCCGCTAACGAAAGAACAATGATCCTAATGCCGGATACAAAAATTACACTACAATGTAATACATACAATGGATATGGCATGCAGCCAAATCGTATTTTACCTAGGAAAGGCATGGACAAAACAAGCCATGTTTAACACAGAAAAGGTGCCGCCACCCTCAAACCAAGTTCATCAAGGAATAGGCGCGTACACATGCAGAACTGTGCTTCGACGTGAAAAGTATGAGCACATACCAAACTAAGCTCAACAAGGAGAGGTGCGAGCCATAGGTGGAGGGTGATGCAATGGGTGCATGCAAGCTACAATGCAATATTTACAATATGGAATATATACGATGGATAAGGCATGCAGGCCAAACCAAATCTTGCCTAGGAAAGGCATGTACACAAACGAACCGCGTTTAACACAGAAAAGGTGCCGCCACCCTCAAACCAAGTTCATCAAGGAATAGGCGCGTACACATGCAGAACTGTGCTTCGACGTGAAAAGTATGAGCACATACAAAACCAAGCTCAACAAGGAGAGGTGCGAGCCATGGATGGAGGGGGTGATGCAGTGAATGCATGCAAGCTACAATGCAATATTTACAATATGCACTGGGATGGATGTTTACAGTGGAAATGCATGACATATGCACTATATTACAATGAAATGCATGACATATGCACTATTTACAATGGAATGCATGACATATGCACTATCTACAATGGAATGCATGACATATGCACTATCTACAATGGAATGCATGACATATGCACTATTTACAATGGAATGCATAAATATGCACATATTTACAACGGAATGCATGACATATGCACTATTTACAATGGAATGCATGACATATGCACTATTTGCAATGGAATGCATGGTATATGCACTATTTACAATGGCATGCATGACATATGCACTATCTACAACGATGTGCATGACATATGCACTATTTACAATGAAATGCATGACATATGCACTATCTACAATGATGTGCATGACATATGCAGTATCTACAATGGAATGCATGACATATGCAGTATACAATAGAATGATGCATGACATATGCAGTATACAATGGAATGATGCATGACATATGCAGTATTCTTTTTGTTTTTGGAATGCATGCTGCATGGAGTGCGCGACAACGCAAGTCGCTTGAAATGCATGAGCTTTGTTATTTTGAATGCATGATTATGCATGATTTTGACAACGCGCGGCTTTTGAGATGCATGACAATGCGTGTACTTGAAATGCGCGGCAACGCGCGACTTTTGAAATGCATGACAATGCATGTACTGTGCACACCAATGCACCGAAGGTCTTGCACCTTTCAAGTATTTAAGGTCTCCTAGACTGTCGAGTGCATAGGATGGTGTGATGCGCAAAATAGCGCGATTGAATGCATGCAAAATGCAATGAGATGCGCAAAATAGCGCAAATGAATGCATGCAAAATGCAATAAGATGCGCAAAATAGCGCGATTGAGATGTAATGCACAAGGCAGTGCGAAAGAGGTGCGCAAGATAGCGCGATGCGTTAAACAATGTGAGTGCACAAGACAGTGCGATTGAATGCATGCAAAATGCAATGAGATGCGCGCGAGATAGCGCGAGTATGACATGTAATGCACACTTACAAGATGTGTGCGTAACAATACGAACGACATAACGCATAACCAGCATGCGTTCACGACAAAGCATTGTAATGCAATGCATGATAATGCAAGGGATGACGCGTGCTAACAACGCATGCCAACATGCAAGCACTAACCGAGCGTGTTCAAGGTCTCGCCAAACGTGCGTGTTTAAGGTCTCGCCAGACCAGAATTAAAGTGCGAAACAACGCAAGTAAGGTATGCAAATGCAAGCCAATGCATATGGGGGCAACTTTAGACTTTTGCAAGAGACAAAAGGATACCAAAAGGATACACCTTGTACATATTCAAGTGCTATGCACAAAGACACGGTCCGAGGTCAAAACGGAGGCCGGCTGAGCTTCGGAAATGCACTTTCTTGCACTTCCTTGAGCAATGAAGGTCCCAAACTATACATCTGACCCAAACAAGGTGGTAGAAGGCTCACCGGCCAGAAGGGGAGGTCACCGGCCATCCACCGGCCACCAAAACACATCACCGGCCAAATATTTGGCCAGCCGGCCAAAAATGTAGCCGACCGACCAAAAATGCCTGAATCGGGGCAGTTTTGTCTTTTTGGCTTGGGTCTTTTAAAATAGGGTTTCAAACCATATTTTATTCATTTCCCTTAGCCGAAATCTCATCCACTCTCTCTCTAGAGCACTTTTCTTCCATCATTCTCCCGTTTTCTTGTGTTTTCGGCCCCGTTTCGTCGTTTGATTCGCGTATACCTTTGCGTTTCGAACATTTTCACCCGATCGAAACTTCGTTTCGGTGCTTCCTTTTCGATTTTCGCTTTTTGAGGTTTGTTCCCCCCGAGTTTCTCTCGATTTCCGTACATTTTTCACATTCCGGCTTTTCCAGCCATTTTCCACCTCCCGGGGTTGACGTTTTGTTGACCTTTCGCATTCTAGCCCTATTTCCACTTTCCGGGCCATTTTCACGACCTTTGACATGGCCGACGATATTCCACGGGGCGGGACTCCCCCGGATCACAAGATGGAATCCCGGGGTCGAGCTTCTCCCCTTGAGCGTTCGCCCGTTCGACCGGCGACTACTACCGGCCGGCAATCCACGTCCTGCCTCCCGACGGACTCCGTCAGTTCAGGAGCTTTGATAGGGCGGTGCCTCCAGAGCTTTTCTTACACGAGCCGACATCACACCTGTCCTTCGGTGCTTCCGAGGTATATTCTTTCCCCTGTTTTATTTTCCGCAATGTAGAACACTTAACTGCCATAGCTGATTATGTTCTTTAACTGCTTAGCTCGGATACACTGAGGCACTGTATATTGTAGTTGACTGTGAACACACTTGCAACTGATATCATTTGAATCTGACACGTGCACACACACTGCACTAGCCCTGAATCATTCGAACACATGACACAGCACACACTGTAGTTCACTACGAGCACACCGGCACCGATATCTGTTTGAATTCTGAAAAATGTGCACACACGCTATATCTATACTGAAACACCCAAACACGCTGACACGTCGCATGTTGTAGCTCACTGTAAGCACACCGGCACCCGGTATTTGTTTGAATCTGAAAACGTGCACGCACGCTATATCTATACTGAAACACCCAAACACGCTGACACATCACACGTTGCAATTCACTGTAAGCACACCGGCACCCGGTATCTGTTTGAATCTGAAAAATGTGCACGCACGCTATATCTGCACCAATTCTGAATGCTTTTCAAAACTGTACATTTAGCATTGCTTTGCAATCGTTTGCTTGAAACAGGGAGATTCCCATGCTGTTCGGGGGTATGGGAACATTGCCGCCCGTGATTGGTATGCGGAGCTACCCGACGCGGTTCGCCACATCGTGGACCAGGCCGGCTTCGGCGCATTTTGCAGAGGACTTTACAGGCTCACCACAAGCAGGCCTCTCTTGCCGCTCTAGCGGAGAGGTGGTGGGACACCACCGATTCCTTCCACTTCTCCGCTACGGGAGACATGACGATGACTCCCTACGACTTCTCGATGCTCACCGGCATCGGGATAGGGGGTGATCCGATCCCCTTCGACACCGACATGGACGAGTGGGAGGCTGCTCAGATCTAGTTACTCGGCAAGGTGCCGCCCCTCACACGTCCCAGCTTCGTTCGATATTCATGGTTCGAGGTCCAGTTCAGGGTCCAGCCAGCCTTAGTCGAGGAGGCTCCGATGACTCAGGAGGCGATGGAGCGATATGTGCGGGGCTTCCTCATGTTCCTGCTGGGGACGACCATTTTCGCCGACCGGCGAACACTGTGCCCCTCTGCTTGCTCAGCGCTCTTGTGGACGTCACCCGGATCTTGCGCTACGACTGGGGTGGCACTGCCTTGGCTACTCTGTATGGGTATATGAGCTCAGCCTCTCGTTGCAGCGGACAGCTACTCGGGGGCTACTGGCGAGCTTGGGAGGTACGTTTCCTTCTCTGCTTTTCATTTCTGCTTTACATTTTCTATACTCTGTACACTGCACACACTGTAGACTGCTTCACACTGACTGTATACTGCACACCCGGCACACACATATACTGTTTTACACTGACTGTACACTGCTCACACTGTACACTCTGCAAAATACACTGCACAATACACGGCTCTGTTATTTCTGCTTTATTTTGCATTCTGCTTTATCTAATAAGCATACTGGTATTTACTCTGTAGTTGTGGGTCTACGCCTACTTTCTGAGGCTTGCGCCAGTGCCTGATGTGGAGACCCCGCTTGTCGTCCCGTTCTAGCCCCGCTTCGACGGGAGGTGCGTGCGGAGGCCCCGAAAGACGTTTATCTTTTTCCGTCGCTACTTCAACACCATCACCCCCGCAGAGTTATGTTTTACTTGCAGTTCATTTAAGGTTCGCTTTACATTGTATTTTCAAATGACAGTAAATAACAAACTGTATTTCATTTTCAGATCACCTGGCAGCCCTGGGCTCCTTTGCCAGCGATGATTCGGGACCGATTTGCTGGTGCCGAGGAGACCTCTCGTTTCGGATTTTGCGAGAGGGCCCGGTCTGTCGGGCTTGGTACCTGGGTGAGCGTTTCCTACGCCAGACCCTAGGTTTACCGGAGCAGATAGTCCTGGTTCACCCTCCTGAGCACATGAGGGAGACAGAGAGATTCACTCCCGAGCAGATGACGGACTATACGATCGGCTGGGAGGCAGATGCTTCAGGGGCGAGGGCGACTACTCGGAGTACGTCCGGACCTTCATCATGCGGCCTCTGAGCGGTGGCCGTTGAGCTGAGAGAGAGAGAGAGAGAGGCCAGCGGCGCCAGCGGCCGGAGCGGGAGCAGGAGCGGGGACATCGAGGACAGCTCGAGTCCATGGCAGGGGTGGAGTTCGGAGGAGACGGGGGGCTAGTTCGCCAGCGCTCCCTACTTCGATGACATGCCAGGGACAAGGTGGGGCAACTTACCAGATTCCCATTGCTCCTCCTCCGGCTGATCACGAGTTAGTCGGGTTCTACGACTTACCTCCGGTATGTACTACTTCATCTTGCATCTTGCATTGTCATTTCATTTCAGCTTATTTGATATTCCGCAGAATATTGATGCATCTAATACTTTTGCAGGCTTCTTCCGAGTACACGCGCCAGTCTCTAGAGCTGGCTGCCTCTATGATGGGGATGTTCCAGAGGAGTCTTGATCTTCTAGCCATCTATGGCATCCCGGTATGTTCTTTTGACCACGGTCTCGAACCATACATAAACTGTTTCACATACTCTGACGCACAACACGATACTTGACACACTGCCCTCACGGCATCTGATACACTATATTATGCACTGATAAACTGTTCACAGTATTCTACACACTGTACTCATACACTGCAATCTGCACTGATAAACTGTTCACAGTATTCTACACACTGTACTCATACACTGCATTCTATACTGATAAACTGTTCACGACATTCGCACACTGCACTCATACACTGCAATTCTGCACTGATAAACTGTTCACGACATTCTGATTCATTTGCCTTTTGTACTTTTCAGCACCCCTTTCAGATTCCTCCTGTGGGAGGTGCTCCGGCCGGACCTTCCGTTTCCACCGGGGATGGCAGAGTATATCCCCGCACCAAGGCGGGGGCACCCATGTAGGAAGTAGCTCGCAGGCTGCTGTTCCTGATGATGGCGATGATGAAGAGTCTGAGGCTGAGGCAGAGTCGTCCGAGGAGGAGACCGGAGACGGCTCGGCTCTGGCTCAGATGACAGTGCTTGATGATGCTCCTGGACCTTCGTCCAAGAAGAGGACGAGGACAGACTCCTAGATCTGAGACCTTTGGACACTGATACAGATTTGCTATTTTTCCTCTTTTTTGTTTTTTTTTTGCTAGTAGCTAGGGTACCTTGTACTGCTGCAGGCAGATTTTTGTTTCCAAAGCTTTGTACTTGAAAAAGATGATGAAATGAAACAAACCCTTTTGTCTGAAAAAGTGTTACATTTGTATATTTCATACATTGCATCGCATTACATCATATTACACCTCAATGTAAATGAGATTGATCTGTTGTCTGAAAATTGAGCACTTGCATTGTAATAACCAGATAATGAACCAGTTAACAACAAAATAACCCATACAAACCACTGCTTAACCTGAACACACAGCCCATACTCTGCTGAGGATTAATCTGCATACAGCCCGTAACACATCACTTGGTTCATTCTGCACGCGGCAAATCCTGAACACACAACCCAATCTGACAAGATGGACTACAAAGGTGAAACCGACTGAAATTGAAGCACACTCAGATGCCCAGATTTTCCCTTTCTCCTTTTGTTTCGCCTAAATATAGAGAATGGCACAGCACTCTGAGCATAAACGATTTTTGAAATTGGAAAAGGGTTTCAACCTGGGTATCGAGCCTGCAACTTAACACAGCGGAAAAAACTCAAACAAAAGGTACACGACCTACCACAACGAGACACGCTCGGAAAAGACCCAAAACAAAAGTCGAGGTAAACAAAACAAAAGACACGACACACGGACGTGTCTACAAAAAGAGAGACCTTAGATCTCGAGGAGCCAGTTCCTCCGGGTTTGATTCCCAACCTTTCTTATTGTGATCCTCACGTCACTCGGCCCTTCAGGCTCGGTTTTTCTCTCAAAACCCTTTTCCTCACTTTTCTCTCGACTTACACCTCTCTATTGTTTATTCTCTCATTTTTTCGTCCCTCCCCAGGGTTATTAATGGATGAACAGGAAGTTGTGGGTTCACGCCAATACTATTAGCTCGCGGCTATTTCTTTCAGCGACGTTCAGTCGGTTTGTCCCAGGTAAGGGAACGGAGTATCTTGATCCGTTCCGATTCGTCCACACTTGATTCAATACCTCGTTGCTTGGAGGATGTTGAGAGATTTCTGCTCTTTCACTGACAGCTTCAGTTGTGCCTTTTCTGGCGAATAGAGTGCCCTTTGGCAAGTATGTTGATGACGAGGGAAAGACAGAACACCTGACTCGACTGTGCCCCTAGTTCATCACTTTGACCATTTTTTTTTTGTTTTGATTTTCTACTACAACAGTTTTGACCAAGGTGAGAGTTAGATTAACATACTTGTTCGATTTTTGATTTAAAATCATGCAAGTCAGGCTACGAGCACTGAAAATTTTCCTTTTTGGGTCCATGAAAAGGGTCCAGTTTTGGAAAATGGAATAGTTTTGAGAAAATAGTCAACCTCAGTAAAAATTTTCAAAAACTATTTTTGCAAACGGTCAATGCTCAACGAGCACGAACTTACTCTCGAGATGCGCAACCTCGGATCGGAGGCAATGGAAAATTGCCCATTGCTTGAAAGAGCTGCACGGCAACGGAAAGTTGCCCCTGGTTTGAATGGCGACTCGTGGCAACTCATGGCAACGGAAAGTTGCCCCTTGTTTGGATGCTGCCGCAGCATGCTGAAAACCAGTCCTCATCGGTGATGATGGCAACCGTACTCTCGGATGTAGAGAAAACGGAGATGGTCAAAACCAATATATGGACACAGTCACTTCGAAAGTGTTGGTGGCTGGACTTCAGGATGAAGTTACCTACGTATCCCAAACATGGGAATCAAGCCTATGTAGTTCCGGTGTCACAACCGAATCGACGGATTCAGAGAAGGCAAGGATGATCAAAACCATTACATCGACAGAAGCGCTATGAAAGCGTTGGGGGTTGGACTTCAGGACGAAGTTGCCTACGTATCCCAAACATGGGAATCAAGCCTTACATAGTTCCGGTTAAGGTACACTCGGGTATTTTAACCTTCACTTTTTAGGCTCTAACTTTTTCCAAGGCGCCCGATGCGGGTTTTCGACCTTGCGAGCTTCTTTTTCCTTTTTTCTTTTTTCTCTTTTTCTTCTTTTTTCTTTTTCTTCGTATTTGTATTATTTTTTGTATCTTTTTTTTGTATTTCTTTTTTTTTTCTTTCGTATATATTTTTTCTTGCTCTAACTTTTGCCTGGGTCGTCCTTCCGGGTTTTCGGCCCAGCGAGCCTCTCAAAGGGTAAAAGTGTAACAAGTCCATGCCAAATGGTTTTGAGATTGAAACCCTCTGTATCTAGGAGAATGGCTATTGTATTCGGCTCTTCGAGCATGTCCGACATTTGGATGCCCCTAGTTCGAGGGGTGCTTCTGATCTGGCCACACAGGTCTCACATGGCGGTTGACCGTTGAACGTTCTGAATGGGTTCAAGGTTCGAAAACAAACGGATTGAGTCTTGAGGCTGAGAGCGATCCTAGGCTGCACAATCTCAAGAGCGATTCCACACAGGTCTTCACAAGACCGCGCAAAACATTTTGTTTTTGAAAGTTTTTACGAAAGCGACACATCGCTCGCGCTGAAGATAGTGTGGAACCAATCTGGATCAAACCAGGGTCCTTCTCAGTACTCACGTTAACAAACATGATTTCATTCATTAAAAGGCTTAGCACGCCTATCTTTCTCTCAAATTGATCAAAGTTTTGCAAAACCCGAAGAATTCCTTCCTCTTCGTTTTCACCACCACGGTGTTTAAAAAGGTTTTAAAAACTTAGGTCATTACAATGATTTTCAGGGCACAAGAGAGCAGGTGGAATGTACTGTCGTTCCATTCAAATCCTCTGGCACAACTAGCCCCAAAATAGTAATAAGCACAAAAACGTGATAACCGCAGCTGTTTCATTCAGATTTTCTGGTTGCAACTGGCTCCTCAGCAGAGACAGACTCAAAAAGAAAGCAAAAGGAGTAATTACAAAACGAAACGGTGTTCGAGGCAACAACCCCGGAATCACCTGACATTCTATACAAGGGGACTGACTCGCTACAACAAGACAGACCCTTAAGCAAAAAGGACTAACTCAAGACAATGAGAAAGACTCAAAACAAAACAAAAGACTGACTCGACACCCAAGCCAGAATTTACAAAACTAGCAATCGCAGATGCTCAAAATGCGTGCCAGACACCACATCCAAAAATACACCAAGCGTCGCCCGCAGGTGGTTCACTCCCTGATTACATACTCGCAGTATCAGTATCTTCAAAATCCAATAGCTGGGTAGTAACGGACTTGGCTGAGGTGGGCGGGAGGATAACCTCGTTGTCGATCAAATCATGCACCTCATGATGGAGGCGAAAACAATTATCGGTAGCATGACTGGTTTGCTGGTGGTACGCGCAGTACAAAGCAGCATCATATGTGAGAGGGAGATTCTTCGGGAGAGGTCGAGGCTCTAAGGGTTTAAGATGCCCTCTTTCGGCCAGGATCTGGAGTGCCTTGGACAGAGGCATGTAGAGAGCGTGAAAGACCCTGCGCCCTCGGGGTAGGTACTTTGAAGTCTGGGAATTCTTGCTAGACGCACTAGCGAAAGGGTCGGCAGGCACTGCCTTAACTTTCTGATCTTTCCTGGGTGCAGGGTTGGGAGCGGAAGGAACTGTTCTGGCATGATGGGGCCTATCCCGGTTTTCTGACTGGCTTGTACTGCCTTCGGCTGGAGTGGGGAAAACATCATCCACAGTTTTGGTCAGGACTGCTGTAGACGTCCCCGAACGCCCCGTGAGGGTGACTCCCATTCCGTTCATATTGGCTTACTACAGTTCGGACTCAAATTGTCACGGTTCTTAATCTTGAACCAAAGAGTCCAAATCCGGCAAATCGTTTTGAGAAACAGATTTTTGAAAAGAAGTGCCAAACATGGACTGCTTTGCCAGATACAGAGTCGCCACCTAAATATTTTTTAATGGGGAAATTTAGGAAACCTTGACTCGGTGCCGAAGGCCACGTGTCCGTCATCACCAAAGTTACCTCGGCTCGGGAGCTTGGGTACGATTGGGGAAGGTCAGCTATGAGCACCCCCTCTCGCCCGGTCCGAAGACCGGCCTCTACTAACCGTGATATCTGATTTTGAAAACGTTATGTGTTTTATTCCAGTTATTAACCTAGAATTACTATGTTATGCGCACAGCAAACAAGTATAGACTAGATTGCCTAATTTGGAAATAAGCATTGCATATCCGTTTGTCTTGAAAAAAAACACTTTGGAATTTGCTACTCGCAAGTAGGCTAAAATGCGGATTTCAACGAGTTTTTCCAACTCAGACAATCCAACCTTCACCCACAGGCAATCAAGCAGTTTATCTCACATAAGCAATTAGCCACATGGTAAACATGCTGCCATGATAGCACTCACACGCATGCGGTATGCTAAAGCATGAAAATACTTACATCGTACTCCGTGCCAAAACAGTAAACTAGTTAGCAAACATGCATGGCCCTAGTTCATGTCAAATTGACTAATGCAACACACACAAGATGCGATTAGGGTAGGCTCGGCTAACCTACACATGACATGTGAAATGCAATCAATTGATGCACGTATTCAATTTGGAATTGAGGTACAAATGCAGTTAGCATGATGCGCCGAGCCCGGTGCATGCAGTACAGATGAATGATGCACGCATGCATGGCATAGGATATGCTAAAGTAAACATGCCCTAATACTAACCATTGAAAGCAGGTAAATAAAAGGGAAGAAAGAAGTGGGGATTGGAAGACATGCACACACACACACCCACACTTATTACAGATTCGCCCTCGCCCGGAGGACCAAAAGAATAGTACAAATTAATTAACTACGAGCTAATTAATTATTACAAATTGCCTAAGTAGTTAACAAACTAACTAAGCTAGGAAAAATAGTAAACCGCCTTGGGAGGAGTGCCCAATGCAATGCGTGCTCGGTCTTGCTCGGAAGTACACTGCCATGCATAGACTGCCTCTGTTTTCCCTGCTCTGCCTCTCTGAAGATTTCCAAAGTCTCAGAACTGCTTCCCTGGACATTGGAAGACACCACCGGCTGAGTAGAGTTGCCACCGACAGTGGGATGTGGTCATCGGCATAGAGTGAAGCTATCGGCTACCAATTGATTGCCGGTCGGCACTCTGTGCAGTCGATCGGCAATAAATTCCTGCAGAACCTGTTTGACAGCAGCAGAGGACAGAATCTTGCATGGCAATGCAATTCAAGCCATGTATGCACCAACCAAGCCTCTTATCATGCTTACGACTCAAAGGGACATGGTCCTTGGTTCTTGGACCACCAATCAAGCATTTCCATGCATGATGGCCCAAAGAACCAAGTTGTGCACATTGATTTCGAATGCAATGCAAACCGAACAAACAAAGGCCCACTCCCTATCACTTAATCAAGGGACAAGGCATGCATGCTAGATGGAATGCAACCTAGGCATGTTAACTAGTATGCAATCATGGCAATGCAAATAAGCATACAAGCTAACAAGCATACAAGACATGAAACATCAATGTTAATCATCAAGTATGCAAGATGCAATGTGAATGTCCAAGCATGCAAACAAACACGTGACTTCATTCAATCATGTAAGTTCTAACATGCAACAACTTACTAATATGCTACAACACACGAGGAGCATGTGCAACCAAAAAAGGGATGGCTTAAACATGATTTAGGTAGCTCTAAATAGGCCTAAAACAGTGGCCAAAAGTTCAAGAGGTGAGACCAAACACACATACACACATGCACATGTCAAGGCCTAGCACTTAAGCATAAACAAGCAACTCTCAAGCACACTTGAAAGAGGCTAAGTATGGACATATGGAATGCATGATAAACTCTGAAAATCATGCGAAAATGGTGCCAAATCAATTAAACAAAGCAAATAATACATGCTACACACTCACACACTTAAAGCTAGCAAGCTAAAGTGCAAAGGAGCTATGCAATGCATGGCAAGTATGACTAAAGCAACTTAAAACAGAGCTAAAGCATACAAAAACATGCATTAAAGCTTCACAAAGCTAAGCCTAAAACATGCTACAACAAGGGCTTACAACCTAGGCATGTTAAGGCAACAACAAGGCATTACATGGTAGGTATGCTAAGCATGCATGGTGTACCAAACCAACACACAACAATGTTATATCATGATAATAAGCATAAAAATAGCTATGGCATGATCAACAAGCACTCAAACATGATGCTCTCTCAAGAGGCCAAAAAGTGCCCTTTTCAAGGACAACAAGGAGAGGGGGTGGCCCTCTCCTTCTTGGGACTTCAAGGCATTATCCTTACCACTGAAATCCCTCAAGATTTCAATGGTGAGGAGACCCAAACACCAAAGTCTCGGAGCTCACTCAAAATAGCACAAAATGGAGGCCCTCAAGGCTTAAGAGGATCAAACACCTCCAAACCGCAAAACGCTCTAAACCAACTATTTAGAGGGCCTAAAAACAGAACTTTTTGTGTTGTACACCAAGCACAAAAATAGTTCTAAGATAGGCAAAAATAGAATGCAAAAAAGGTGTAAAAGGGGTAAGATTCTTACCCTTGTAGACTACCTTCAAAAAAGGAGGACCAGCTGTCCCTTAAGCTCCAAACCAGCTTCAAAGCTCCAAAAACAAGCCTCAAGAACCTCAGTTCCAAGAGGATGGTGTGATGGTAGGTGTTTGTGCACAAAACTAAGCCTAAAACACACACAATGGCAAGAGAGGGAGAGATATAGATATAGGTTAGATACACTAACTTAAACCCTAAACCCAGAGTCTTCTCACTCTCCTCTCCAACTTTTTCTAACCCTAATGCCAAGAGAGGAGCCCTCTTCTTATAGGCAATCAATCTTGTAAAGCTTACCAAGGAAGCTAACAAGAAGGCTATCCCTCCGTACACGTGTATGGAGGGGAACAAAATGCAAGACAACTGTCCTAAAATATCTGCAAAAGCAGATGAACAGTAGTCGGCTGCTCAAAATTGCCATTTTGACAAAATGGACTGCCGACCGGCAACAAAGAGTGCTGACCGGCAATATACATTGCCGATGGCAACAAAACACCAGCCGGTGGCCTCTAGCCATGGCCGGTGATGTGTGGGGATGCCTCACAAGGCATTCCCTGCCCTTCCAAGGCAACAAACAAGTGTTTGGTGCAAAACCAGGCACTAAACTGTCGAGTTCGGAGATCCTGAGGCAAGGCGCGTAGCCGAGACCTCCGGGAACTCCAAACGAACACAAACATGGATGATCACCGGGTGTTCAAACGGTGACGTCCAAGTCTTGAGGACGGTCAAAAATGGGGTGTCTACAGTTGCCCCTCTTTGACAGAACTCGAAAGTCATAAAAATGACGGGAGTGAATGTCAAAGCCCAGAGACGACCCATTTTTGACAAGGCCGAAGACTTGGACAAACGTGCAAGACAAACAAGGTATGCGCCCGAAGGCAGGGGCAAAATGCAAGACAATGCAAGAACCCGAGCATAACTTATGATCATGCAAAGAAAAGCTGTAACGAAGCACACGTGCGACGGTTTTAAGCTAGCATACACCAAACTACACTACAATGTAGAAAGGATGTAAGAGAATTATGCAATTCTCGATACGTCTCACGCGGAGGATACAATACCTGTCCGGTTCGTCTGGTTCCACCAGCGGTAAATGAACCGTACATACAATATCGTGCCTATAAAGAAAGCAAACTTAACAGGTATGATATTGTTAGCGACATGCATGACAATGCACGAATGAATGCAAAATGATATGCAATATATACAATGCAATGTATAAATAATGCAAATGAAAATGCAAATGAAATTGAAACAATGCAAACTACATGCAAAGCAATTGAATCATGATCCAATCATGAGCGATTCGAAACCACACATATGTCAAATAGATGGATGGAGGTAACAAGTCCGTCTACCATAGAACGGTCTACTGAACTATGAGTAATGTAGACGGACACAAGAACGAGTATTGGGGGGATGACATAAGTGGGGTAACGACCCGCTGGGGAAAGGACAATGATCCTAATGCCGGATGCAAAATTACACTACAATGTAATATCTACAATGGATATGGCATGCAGCCAAACCAAATCTTGCCTAGGAAAGGCATGTACGCATACGAGCCGCGGCTAACATAGAAGGGTCCACTGAACTATGCTTTGACACGAGAAGTATGGGCGCATACCAGACCAAGCTCAACATGGAAAGGCGCAAGCCATAGATGGAAGTGATGCAAGGGATGCATGCAATTTACAATGCACTATCTACAAATATGCAATGGAAATGGATGTAATGGATATGGCGCGCGGGCCAAACCAAATCTTGCCTAGGAAAGGCATGTACACAAACAAGCCACGGCTAACATAGAACGGTCTACTGAACTATGCTTCGACGTAAAAAGTATGGGCACATACCAGACCAAGCTCAACATGGAAAGGTGCAAGCCATAGATGGAAGTGATGCAATAGATGCATACAAGCTACAATGCAAATGCATGACAATGCGGTATGATGCAGTCTACTGAGAAAATGCAATAGATGTATGCAAGCTACAATGGAAATGCATGACAATGCAATATTACCATGTATGCATGACAATGCACTACTTACAATGGATGCATGACAATGCACTATGATGCAACGGCTATGATTGCAGCTTTCCCTATCTTACCAACAGGGCGACATACTAGGTTGGTTCAGTATCCAGAACTGAGGCGCAGACATGCTACCTCAACCTATGGGGCTTCCATATACAGATTTCAAGCCGAGGATACACCCCTGGGTATTTAAACCAGACTTTAGTCTCGGAACTCCCGAACCTTTGCGTTCTAGGCATAAGCCATTCGAACTCTAGTTTTCACCGTCCCAGTTGGTCTTCTAGGAACTCACCGCAAAACACAGGCAGGTGGCTTTACCAGACCACCGAAAGTCGTTCGGGCACGACAAACACCAAAGGAATTGCACCTTTAGAGGATTTAAGGTCTCCTAGACCGGGATGCAAAATGATATGCATGACAATGCATGTTTTTTTGTTGTGTTTTTTTTTTGGAATGCAAATGATGCACGATGTGCATGTTGCCTGGAATGCGCGACAACGCAAGTTTACTTGAAATGCACGACAATGCATGAATTTTGGGATGCGGTGCACGAGACAGTGCGATGAAGTGCATGCCAAATGCAATGAGGTGCGCAAAATAGCGCGGTGCAATGCATGCCAAATGCGATGAGATGCGCAAAACAGCGCGGTGCGTTTAGACAGCGCGTGCGTTTAGACAACGCGAGTGAAGGTCTTGCACCTCCCAAGGATTTTAGGTCTCTTGGACTGTGCGTGTTTAAGGTCTCGCCGGACCGTGCGTGTTTAAGGTCTCGCCAGACCGGGAAATGCACGACAATGCATGGAATGCAATGCACAAGACAGTGCGATTGAAATGCGATGCACAAGACAGTGCGATGGGGATGCGATGCACATGGGGCAATCTTTCGAACTTTGTAAGAGCCAAAAGGATACGAGAAGGATACACCTTGCACGAATTTGAGTGCTACACACAGGAGACACGATCCGAGGTCAAAACAGAGGCCGGTTGAGCGTCGGAGAGGCACTGTTTTGCACTGTTTTAAGCAATGAAGGCTATGGACCACTCATATAACCCAAGGAAAGGTGTAGGAGGCTCAAAAACCACTGTGGGAGACCACCGGATGTCCACCGGCCATCAGAATGCATCATCGGCCATCCATCGGCCCTCATACAATCCCATCGGCACAATATATTGCCGACCGGCAAATAATGTTGCCGACCGGCAAAGAATTCCTGTATCGAGGCAGTTTTGACATTTTGCTATGGGTCTTTTAAAATAGGGTTTCTAACCCTATTTTCTTCAGTTGTGTATGCTCGAAAATCCTTTCTCTCCCTCTCTAGAGTGTTTTCGTCCTTCGATTTCTTCGTCTCCTTGCGTTTTAACCTCGATTTCGTTGTTCGATTCGCGAATACCTTCACGTTTCGAGTGTTTTGAACTGATTGAAATTTCATTTCGGTGCCTCTTTCTTGGTTTTCGCCACTCGGGGCTTGTTTCCCTCGAGTTTTTCTCGATATCTGTGACTTTTCCGCACTCCGGCTTTTCCGGCCATTTCCGACCCTCTTGGGGTTGACTTTTTGTTGACTTTTCACATTCTCTCCCATTTTTCCCTCTTCCGGCCATTTTACATTCTCTTCGAGATGGCGGACGACCTTCCACAGGGCGGGCCCCCTCCAGAGCTTGAGATGGACCCCGAGGCTGAGCCCTTGCCGCTTCGCATCCGGCCATTCGATCCGGAGACTTACAGACCGGCGGTTCACGTGATGCTCCCGGATGGACTATGCCAGTTCCGGAGCTTCAAGAAGGGCGTGGCACGCGAGCTACTGCTCCGTGAGCCAGAGTCACACTTGTCACACAGCGCCTCAGAGGTACATTCTTTCCCCCGGTTTCAATTTTCTGCAATGTGGAACACTTAAACTGCTATAGTTGATTTTGTTCTTTAACTGCTTAGTTCGAATGCACTGATGCACTGTACACTTGTAGTTGATTGTGAACACACTTGCAACTGATAACTGCGTGAATCTGAAACGCGCACACACACTGCACTAGCCCTGAATTGCTCAAACACATTGACACATCACACTCTGTATTTCACTGTGGACACACCGGCACCCGGTATTTGTTTGATTTCTGAAAAACATGCACACATGCTACATCTGTACTAAACCTACTCGAACACAATGACATATCACACGTCGTAGCTCACTGCTAGCACACTGACAGCCGATGTCTGTTTGATTTCTGAAAACGTGCACACATGCCGTATTTACCCTGAACCACTCAACACACTGACATATCATATGCTGTAGTTCCCTGCTAGCACACTGACACCCAATGCCGGCTTTACATTTGAAACGCGCACACACACACTATATCTGTATGCTTCTCAAAACTGCATCTTGAATATTGCTTCGCAATTGCTGTTTTTGATTACAGGGGGACTCCCATACCATTCGCGGGTATGGGAATGTCGTTGCCCGAGACTGGTATGCGGAGTTGCCAGACGCGGTTCTCCAGATTGTCGACGAGGCGGGTTTTGGCATCTTCTGCAGGGGCTCTCCCAGCTTACTACCTGCAGACCCTTGCTCGCTGCTTTAGTGGAGAGGTGGTGGGATACCACCAACTCTTTCCACTTCTCCGTCGCAGGGGACATGACGATGACCCCTTATGACTTCTCGATGCTCACTGGCATCGGGGTAGGGGGGATTCGATTCCCTTCGATACTGACATGGGTGAGTGGGACGCCGCCCAGCTGTACCTGCTCAGCGTTCAGCCTCCCCTTGCTCGAGCAGGGTTTGTCAGATACTTGTGGTTCGAGAGTCAGTTCCGGACTCAGCGAGCCTTGGAGGAGGAGGCGCAGATGACCCCAGCGGAGGTAGATCAGTATGCGCGGGGCTTCATCATGTTTCTGCTTGGGACGACCCTATTCGCCGACCGGGCGAACACCGTGCCTCTATGCCTGTTGAGCGCACTGGTGGATGTTAGGCGGATCCGCGACTACGACTGGGGTGGCGCAGGCTTGGCCACTTTGTATGGTTACATGAGTTCTTCTTCCCGCCTCAGCAGACAGCTCCTTGGCGGATACTGGCGAGCTTGGGAGGTACATCTTCTTCCCCTTTTTACATTTCTATTTTTTGCTTTACATTTTCTGTATTCTGTATATTGCATGGTCTATCTCTCACTGACTATATACTGCACACGCGGCACACATATATACTCTGCTTTACACTGACTATACACTGCACACACCCTGTACACTCTGCACAATACACCGCACAACACACGGCTCTGCCATTTCTGCCTTATTCTGTATTCTGCTTTATCTGATAGTCATGCTGATATCTGTTCTGCAGTTGTGGGTCTACGCCTACTTTCCCAGGCTTGCCCCAGTACCGATGTGGAGATCCCGCTCGACGTCCCCTTTTCTCATCACTTTGATGTGCGGTGTGTGTAGAGACCCCGGGAGTCTTTTATTTTCTTCCGCCGCTACTTCGACACCATCACCGCCGCAGAGATATGTTCAACTTTAAAGTTTGCTTAAGCTTCGCATAACGCTGTATTTTGATAACAGATAGATAACAAACTGTATTTGTACCCGCAGATCACCTGGCAGCCTTGGGCTCCATTGCCGGCCGTGGTGAGAGACCATTATGAGGGCGCAGAGGAGACTGCTCGCCTCCGGATTCTGTTGGAGGGCCCGGTCTGTCGGGCTTGGTACCTGGGGAGCACTTCTTGCGTCAGACCCTGGGTTTACCGGAGCAGATAGTTCCGGGTCCGCCTCCTGCACATATGAGACATACAGAGAGGTTTTCCCTCGCGCACCTGAGAGAGTACACCGCTGGCTGGGGCGCAGAGCATCACAGAGGCGAGGGCGACTATGCCGAGTACGTCCGGACCTACATTATGCGACCCTTGAGCAGTTGTCGATGAGCTGAGGGGGCGAGGCCAGCGGTGCCGGTAGCTGGAGCGGGAGTGTCGAGGAGAGCTCGAGTCCGTGGTAGAGGCGGAGTCCAGAGAGGGCGGGGGACCAGCTGGCCTGCTTTGTCCACTTCACTGACTTTCAGAGGGCAGGGTGGGGCGACCTACCGGATCCCCTTTACCCCTCCCCCCGACTGATCACGAGTTGGTCGGTGTCCCCGACTTGCCTCCGGTATGTATTATTGCATTTCGCGTCTTGCATTGGCATTTCGTTTCATTTTATTTAATATTCCGCAGAATACTGGTGCATATGATACTTTTGCAGGCGTCCTCCGAGTACACCCGGCAGTCATTGGAGATGAATGCCTCCATGATGGAGATGCTATAGCGGACTTTCGACCTCTTGGCCCTTTACAGTATCCCGGTATGTTCTTTCTGACCACAGTCTCAAACCATACATAAACTGATTCGCATAATCTGATGCACGACACAACACTAGATACCCAGCCCTCTCGGCATCTGATACACTTTACTCACACACTGCATTCTTCACTGATCCACTCCTCGCAGTATACATATACTGTACTCATACACTGCATTCTGCACTGATACACTGCTCACACTGTTCACACACTGTACTCATACACTGTATTCTGTATTGATTCACTGCTCACGGCGTACTGATGCATTTGCCTTTTATGCTTTTCAGCCTCCTTTCCAGATCCCTCCGGTGGGTGGTGCTCCAGCTGGGCCCTCTATTCCTGCTCGAGGAGGGCGTGGAGAGACTGCACATCCCCGTACCAGGGGAGGGCGTACTCATGTTGGGAGTAGCTCTCGGGCACCCATTCCTGATGACGAGGATGATGAGTCCGAGTCCGGGTCCGAGCAGAGGTAGAGGTAGAGGCAGAGGCGGGGTTGTCTGAGGAGGAGACCGGAGGTGATACTGACTCGGGCTCTGATGACAGTGCTGCTCCTGATGATGCTCCTGGACCTTCATCCAGGAAGAGGGCGAGGACGGACTCCCAGGCTTGAGACCTCTTGATGTTGATCTAGATTTTTGCTGTTTTTCTTCTTTTGTACTTTTTCCTTTCTTCTTGGTAGCTAGAGTACCTTATACCGCCGCAGGCGGGTTTTTGCTTTCTTCAAAACTATGTACTTGAAAAAGATTATATGAAATGAAACAAACTCGTTTTTGTCTAAAAAGTGTTGTATCTGTACATTTCATACTTTGCACTGCATTGCATCATATTACACCTCAAATGTAAAGATATTGATCTGCCATCTGAAAATTGAGCACTTATACTGTAATAATCAGATAATTGACCAGCTAATAGCAAAACAACCTAAGCAAACTACTGTTTCATTCTGAACACATAGCCCATACTCCACTGGGGATTGATCTGTAGATAGCCCGCAATATGGCACTTGGTTCTCTCCGCACATGGCAAGCACTGAACAAACAACCCAATCTGATAAGACGGACCACAAAGGCTGAAACCGGATGAAATCGAAGCACACTCAGATGCCCCAAATTTTCCCTTTTCTTCTTTTGTTTCGCATAGATGTGAAGAATGGCACAGCAGTCTGGGCATAAACGATTTTTGAAATAAGGAGGGATTTTCAACCTGGATATCGAATCTGAAGCTGAACATAGCGAGAAAGACTCAATTGAAGAAACAAAAGGCACACGACCTAAACGCAACGAGACGCACTCGGAGAAGACTCAAGACAAGAGTTGCGATGGGAGAAAGCAAAAGACACGACTCACAGACGTGTGAGAGACCTCAGATCACGAGGAGCCAGTTTCCCGGATTTTGTTCCCACCCTTTCTAATTTGTGATTCTCACATCACTCGGCCCTCAGGCTCGGTTTTTCCTCAAAAACCCTTTTCTTACTTTTTCCCTCAACTTACACCTCTTTATTCTTTATTCTCTCATTTTTTCTCTCTCCCCAAGGTGATTGATGGATGAATAGGAGTTTGAGGGTTTATGCCCGATACAGCTAGCTTGCGGCTATTCCTTTCGGTGATGTTCAACCGAGGTTCCGGACAGAGAAAGCCTCTTCCGGCGAATAGGGTGCCTTTCTGGCAAGTATGTTGACGGCGGGGGAAAGATAGGATACCCGGCTCAACTGTGCCCCTAGTTCATTACTTTGACCATTTTTTGTTTTCTTTCTAAAACAGTTTTGACCAAAATGAGCGTCAGATTAACATGCTTGTTCAATTTTTGATTTGAAAGTCATGCAAGTTAGGCTGCGAGCACTGAAAATTTTTCCTTTTTGGGTCCAAGAAGATGGTCCGGTTTTGCAAAATGAGATAGTTTTTGAGAAAATAGTCAACTTCAGTAAAAGTTTTCAAAAACTATATTCTTTTGCAAACAATCAATGCTCGACGGGCACGGAACCTACCCTCGAGATGCGCAACCTCGGATCGGAGGCAATGGAAAATTGTCCCTTGTTTGGAAGGACGGGGCATGGCAACGGAAAGTTGCCCCTAGTTTGGACGATAACTTTCGGCAACGGAAAGTTGCCCCTTGTCTGGATGGTGCCGCAGCATGCTGCAAACTGCTTTTATCAATGATGACTGAACTCTGAAGACGACGGTCTGAACCAATATATGGACACAGTCACTGTAAGAGCAATGGTGGCTGGACTTCAAGATGAAGTTGCCTACGTATCCCAAACATGGGAATCAAGCCTTACGTAGTTCCGGTTAAGGTACACTCGGGTATTTTAACCTTCACTTTTCAGGCTTTAACTTTTGCCAAGGCACTCGATGCTGGTTTTCGACCTTGCGAGTTTCTTTTCATTTCATTTTTTTTTGTTTCTCTTTCTCTTCTTTTTTTTTTGCATTTTTTCCTTTTCTTTCTTTTTTCTTTTCTTTTGCATTTTTTTGCTTTCTTTTTTTTCTTTCTTTTTGTATCTTTCTCTTGCTCTAACTTTTACCTGGGTCGCCCTTCCGGGTTTTCGGCCCAGCGAGCCTCTCAAAGGGTAGAAGTGTAGCAAGTCCATGCCAAATGGTTTTGAAATTGAAGCCCTCTGTATTCGGGAGAGTGACTACTGTGTCGATTTGCAGAAGGATCCATCACGGTTGCTTCACGAACTTTTTCCAGTGAGACCTGACCTTCTTGATCTGATTTTGGTGCCTCTTGCTCGAGGGCAGCTTCAAATTGGGCCACACAGGCCTCCTCTGGCAATCAACTGTTGAACATTTTGAATGGATTCGAGGTTTAAACAAACAGGTCGAATCTTGAGGCTGAGAGCGATCCTCGGCTGCACAATCTCAAGAGTGATTCCACACAGGTCTTCGTAGGACCGCGCAAAACGTTTTGTTTTTTTTTTGAAAGTATTTAAGAAGGCGATACATTACTCGCGCTGAAGAAAGTGTGGAACCAATCTGGGCCAAGCCAGGATCCTTCTCAGTACTCACGCTGACGGGCATGATTTCATTCATTAAAAGTTTAGTATGCCTATCTTTCTCTCAAATATGATCAAAGTTTCGCAAAACCCGAGGAATTGCTTCCTCTTCGTTTTTTTTTTTTTTTTTTATCACCGCAGTGTTCGATCAGGGTTTTTGAAAAGCTTAGGTCATTACAATGATTTTCCGGGCACAAGAGAGCAAGTAGAGTGTACTGCCGTTTCGTTCGCCTCCTCTGCCACAACTAACTCACACTGAAAGCAAGCATGAAAATGAGATAGCCACAGCTGTTTCATTCAGATTTGTTGGTATAACTGGCCCCTCGGTAGAGACAGACTCAAAAACCAAAAAAACGGGTAATTACAAGACAAAGCGGTGTCCGAGGCAACAACCCCGGAATCACCTGGTATTCTATACAAAAAGGGGGGGGGGGACTTGCTATAACAAGACAGACCTGTAGGCAAAAAGACTGACTCAAGACAAAGAGACAGACTCAAAACAAAAGACCGACTCGATACCCAAGCCGGAATTTACAAAACTGGTGTTCGCAGATGCTCAAAAATGCGTGCCAGACGCCACATCTGTAATACACCAGGCACTGCCCGTAGGTGGTTCACTCTCTAATTACATACTTGCAGTATCTGTGTCCTCAAAATCCAATAACTGGGTGGTAACGACTTGGCCGAGGTGGGCGGAAGGATAACCTCATTATCAATCAAATCCTGCACCTCATGACGGAGGCGGAAGCAATTGTCTAGGGTGGCCTGTCTGCTGGTGGTACGCACAGTACTGAGCAGCATCATGTGTAGCAAGGAGATTCTTCGGGAGGGGCCGAGGCTCCAGGGGCTTGAGATGCGCTCTCTCGGCGAGGATTTGAAGTGCCTTGGACAATGGCATGTAAAGAGCGTGAAAGACCCTGCGCCTCGGGGCAGGTACTTCGAAGTCTGAGCATTCTTGCTAGACGCACTAGCGAACGGGTCAGCAGGTGCCGCCTTGGATTTCTGATCCTTCCCGGGTATGGGGTTGGGAACGGGAGGAGCTGTTCTGGCATGACCGGGCCTGTCCCGGCTTTCTGACTGACTTGAACTACCCTCAGGTGGAGTGGGGAAAGCATCCTCTACCGCTTTTGTCACAACTGCAGATATCTGTTGTTTGTTCATCCACGCGGCTTTCAAAGCCTCGACTGCTCACAGCAGTTGTTCGATAGGATCGGCATCTACCTTCATCTTGTCTTTACCTCTGGCCTCGGCCTGATCAAGGGTTTGGGTCGACGTTGACATGTCATTGTTATAGTTGGAGGCCATCTCTGGTTGGCTAAGTTCAATCACAATCCGCCCTAACAGTGGGGGCTCCTGGGGTACAAAACTCCCTGCATATGGTGCGGCTGGCGGTGAAGCTGACATTCCGTAGGCGAGATCTACCACGGATCTCTGGAGATCACCTATCATCCCCATCAGTTCAAATGTAGTGGGCTCGTGAGCCTGGTATAGCTGGGGGTCCAGACCGGCGCGCAGCAGGCGATCTGAGTGGATGCGGCATATCAATATTGGTCTCACTTTGTGGAGTGATCTCTTGACCCAACGCGGCTGTCATAACCACGATCTCTTCTGAATTCTACGTCATCATAGGTCTTGCCTCGGCAAAAGGGAACACTGACTATTCTGGAACTCTCTGAACTGAAAGGAAAAAACAAGCAGCATTTCAGCCCAAACGGATCAAACACGGGTGCAGCCGAACAACTGTACTCTACTACTGATCACTGTTCCCCAGAAATCACTGTCTCACAATACTGAATCAGATACCCGCAGATATAACTGGTCCTCACAAATACTGATACTGATGCCCTCAGGCCTGATACTCAAACTTGCAAACTGACATGCGCGTTCCCTGTAGAGATACACTCTAAAAGTATGGACATATGGAATGCATGATAAACTCTGAAAATCATGCTAAAATGGTGCCAAATCAATTAAACAAAGCAAATAATACATGCTACACACTCACACACTTAAAGCTAGCAAGCTAAAGTGCAAAGGAGCTATGCAATGCATGGCAAGTATGACTAAAGCAACTTAAAACAGAGCTAAAGCATACAAAAACATGCATTAAAGCTTCACAAAGCTAAGCCTAAAACATGCTACAACAAGGGCTTACAACCTAGGGCATGTTAAGGCAACAACAAGCATTACATGGTAGGTATGCTAAGCATGCATGGTGTACCAAAACCAACACACAACAATGTTATATCATGGCATAATAAGCATAAAAAAACAGCTATGGCATGATCAACAAGCACTCAAACATGATGCTCCCTCAAGAGGCCAAAAAGTGCCCTTTTCAAGGACAAGGGAGGGGTGGCCCTCTCCTTCTTGGGACTTCAAGGCATCATCCTTACCACCGAAATCCCTCAAGATTTCAGTGGTGAGGAGACCCAAACACCAAAGTCTCGGAGCTCACTCAAAATAGCACAAAATGGAGGCCCTCAAGGCTTAAGAGGAGTCAAACACCTCCAAACCGCAAAACGCTCTAAACCAACTATTTAGAGGGCCTAAAAATAGAACTTTTTTGTGTTATACACCAAGCACAAAAATAGTTCTAAGATAGGCAAAAATAGAATGCAAAAAAGGGGTAAAAGGGGTAAGATTCTTACCCTTGTAGACTACCTTCAAAAAAGGAGGACCAGCTGCCCCTTGAGCTCCAAACCAGCTTCAAAGCTCCAAAAACAAGCCTCAAGAACCTCAGTTCCAAGAGGATGGTGTGATGGTAGGTGTTTGTGCATAAAACTAAGCCTAAAACACACACAATGGCAAGAGAGGGAGAGATATAGATATAGGTTAGATACACTAACTTAAACCCTAAAACCAGAGTCTTCTCACTCTCCTCTCCAACTTTTTCTAACCCTAATGCCAAGAGAGGAGCCCTCTTCTTATAGGCAATCAATCTTGTAAAGCTTACCAAGGAAGCTAACAAGAAGGCTATCCCTCCATACACGTGTATGGAGGGGAACAAAATGCAAGACAGCTGTCCTAAAATATCTGCAAAAGCAGATGAACAGTAGTCGGCTGCTCAAAATTGCCATTTTGACATAATGGACTGCCGACCGGCAACAAAGAGTGCCGACCGGCAATATACATTGCCGATGGCAACAAAACACCAGCCGGTGGCCTCTAGCCATGGCCGGTGATGTGTGGGGATGCCTCACAAGGCATTCCCTGCCCTTCCAAGGCAACAAACAAGTGTTTGGTGCAAAACCAGGCACTAAACTGTCGAGTTCGGAGATCCTGAGGCAAGGCGCGTAGTCGAGACCTCCGGGAACTCCAAACGAACACAAACATGGATGATCACCGGGTGTTCAAACAGTGACGTCCAAGTCTTGAGGACGGTCAAAAATGGGGTGTCTACAACTGCGAATACTTGTTGCTTACTCATCCCTTTGGCTTTCAAAGCCTCGACTGCCCACAGCTGTTGTTCAATGGGATCGACATCTGCCTTCATTTTGTCCTTAACTCTGGCCTCAGCCTGACCGAGGGTTTGGGTTGATGTTGATACGTCATTGCCATAGCCGGAGGCTACCTCGGGTTGGCTAAGTTCGATCACAATCCGTCCCAATAGCGGGGGCTCCTGTGGTACAAAACTTCTGGCATATGGTGCGGCTGGTGGCGAAGCTGACATTCCGTAAGCGAGATCCGCCACGGATCTCTGAAGGTCACCTATCATCCCTATCAACTCGAATGTGGTGGGCTGACGAGCCTGGTACAACTGGGGGGCCCAGACCGGGTGCGCAACAGGCGACCTGGGTGGATGCAGTACATCAACATTGGTCTCACTTTGCAGAGTGATTCCTTGATCTAATGCGGCTGTCATAACCACAATCTCTTCCGAATTCTGCGTCATGATAAGTCCACTGTTCTGAACGGTGACTGACGGATCAGATATCTGTCTTGCCACAGCAAAGGGGAACACTGACTATTCTGTATCAATTCTCCGAACCTTAAAAGGCAAAAACAAGCAGCATTTCAGCCCAAACGGATCAAATGCAGGTGTAGCCGAACAACTGTACTCTACTACTGATCACTGTTCCCCAGAATCACTGCCCCAAAATACTGAATCGAATACCCGCAGATATAACTGTTCCTCACAAATACCGATACTGGTGCCCTCGGGCCTGATACTCAAACTTGCAAACTGATATGTGTGTTCCTGCAGAGATACACTCTAAAAGCACATAACAGGTAAAAGAGAGCCAAAACACCCCTATGTTGGGGTAGGGTTTCCCTGTCCTATTTTGTCAGGAGCTAGGGTCTCACTACGCACGCAGCGACTTCAAACAACCTAACATCGGGTAAGCAACCTGTCCTAGTTTGGAATGGTCACTATGGATTCCGACATGCACTAGGTCGAATAGTCGAAAGGGTGCCCCGGTAAAACCGGGGTTTGTGTTCCCATACTGGCAGAGCCCGCAACCGGTCAGCCTTATGGCATTGTTTGACAAAGTCAAGCCTCCGGCAAACCGCTCAGGAATAGCAGATGGCCAACACGGTGTCCTAGGCGCACCAATGCACATGCAATGCGAAGAAACACATAACTGAAAGCAAAACAAGATATCATGAGTTCGAGTCAAGCTCTCTAAATTCCCCAGCAGAGTCGCCAGAAACTGTGGACGCGCCCCGTGTGAGGGCCTCATGCCACAGTTCGGACTCGATTTGTCACGGTTCTTAATCTGAACCAAAGAGTCCAAATCCTGGCAAATCGTTTTGAGAAAAACAGATTTTTGTAAAGAAGTGCCAAACATGGACTGCTTTGCCAGATACAGAGTCGCCACCTAAATATTTTTTAAATGGGGGAATTTAGGAAACCCTGACTCGGTGCCAAAGGCCACGTGTCCGTCATCACCAAAGTTGCCTCAGCTCGGGAACTTGGGTACGATTGGGGAAGGTCAGCTATGAGCACCCCCTCTTGCCCGATCCGAAGATCGGCCTCTACTAACCGTGATATCCTCTTTTGAAAACGTTATGTGTTCTTATTCCAGTTAATTAGCTAGAATTACTATGTGATGCGCACAACACAAAAGTATAGACTAGATTGCCTAATTTGGAATGAAGCATTGCATATCCGTTTGTTTGGAAATACTTTGAGATTGCTAATCGCAAGTAGGCTAAAACACGGATTTCAATGAGTTGTTCTAACTCAAACAATCCAACCTTCACCCACATGCATTCAGGCAGTTTATATCACATAAGCATCTAGCCACATGGTAAGCATGCTGTCGTGTTAACGTTCACACTCGTACGAGATGCTAAAACATAAAATACTTACAATGTACTCCAAGCCAAAACAGAGAACATGTTAGTAATCATGCATGATCCAAGTCCATGTTAAGTGGCTAATGCAACGCATACAGAATGTCACTAGAATAGGCTCGGCTAATCTAAGGATGACATGTGAAATGCTGCAATTAACAAGTATTCAACTTGGAATCGAAATACAAATACAGTTAGCATGATGTACCGAGCCCGGTGCATGTAAGACAAATGTATGGATGCACGCATGCACAGCATAAGGTATGCTAAATTAAATATGCCCTAATACTAACCATCAAAAGCAGGTAAGTAAAAGGGAGAAAGAAGTGGGGGTTAGAAGACATGCACACACGCACCCACACTTATTACAAATATACCCTCACTCGGAGGGACCAAAAGAATAATACAATCCGAATAATGAATCAACTATCCTAGCTAATTAATTATTACAAACCCCCTAATTAATTAACAAATTAATTAAGTTAAGGAAAGCAGTAAAAGGCCCCGGGAAGAGGGATGAATGTATGCATGCTCGGCTCCGCTCGGAAATCCATCGCCATGCACAAGATGCCTCTGCTTTGGCTGTTCTGCTCCTTTGAAGACTACACAAGTCCAGGATATGCTCTCTGCACACTATGGAACACCATCGGCTGAGGGAATTGGTCACCGGCCATAGAGAATGGTCACCGGCCACAAATTGAGTTATCGGCCACTGATGGATGGCCGGTCGGCACTGAAGATGGCCGGCTGGCCAAATCTTCTTGCAGAATCTGTGTTGACAGCAACAGAGGGCAAAACAAAGCATGGCAATGCATTTCAAGCAATGTATGCACCAACCACACCCCTTATCATGTGTATGACTCAAAGGAGGATGGGCCTCGATTCTCGAACCACCAATCGCGCATTTCCATGCATGATGGTCCAAAGAATCAAGTGTGCATCTTGATATGGAATGCAATGCACATAATCAAACAAAGGGGCTCAACCTCTATCATACTCAACTCAAGAGGCAAAGCATGCATGCCAATGAAATGCAATCCTAAGCATGTGAACTAACATGCAACATGGCAATGCAATGTGTATATGCAAGTATGCAAGCAAAAATACAAGGTAAGCATGCAAACAAGCAAAGGGGATGGACTTAAACTAATTTAGGCAGCCCTCAAGCAAGCCTAAAACAGTGGCCAATGCTATGGAAATGAGGGCCAACACACACACTCACATGTACATGTTGATGGGCCAACACTTAAGCATAAGACAAGCAACTTTTAAGCACACTTAAAGAGACTAAACATAGACAATTAGCATGCATGGAAAGCTCTGAAAATCATGTTAATGATGGTGCCAAACCAACTAATCAAAGCAAGCAAAGCATGCAATAATGGTCCAAGATTCAAGGCAAGCCCAAGGGGACTTAAACCAAGGCTAAGTCAACCAAGCCTCACAAGGCTAAGGGGACTTAAAACAGGTCCAATGCAGACCTAAGCGATGCTAAGGATGCACTTAGATGGCATCTAAGTGGTCTAAATGTGCAAGCATATAAAGAAGCACATTCATGGAGCATAAGGCAACAACCTTTTAACGCATTGAAGGAGCATCGAATGCAAAAATATAGGCATGTTATAAGGACTAAAATAACATGGTAAGTGGTTCCAAACCACTAGAATAATGCAAGTAATGCATACTAGAGGGGCCAATGCTTAAGGCATAAAAGAGGGATTACATGGTGGCTATACAAAGCAAAGCATGGATGACCCAAACAACCAAAAACAGTCCTTAAGCACACTAAAACATGCATATAAGCTTCACAAAGCTTGGCCAAAATACATGAGCATGGTAGTCTAAATGCTATGCATGTATTAAGGCAAATCATGGCATTACAAGGCATGTATGCTAAGCAAGCATGGTGTACCAAAACCAACTCAAAACAGTGCTAAATCATGACATAATAAGCACAAAAAATAGCTAAGGCATGGTCAACATACACTTAAATTAGATGCTCCCTCAAGAGGAAAAAATAGCCCTTTTCAAGGACAACAAGGAGAGGGGGTGGCCCTCTCCTTCTTAGGACCTCAAGGCACCATCCTCACCTCTGAAATACCTCAAAATTTCAGTGGTGAGGAGGCCCAAACATAATGGTCACGGAGCTCCACCAAAATGGCACAAAACAAAGGCCAAACAAGCCTTAAGAGGGGTCAAACAGTCCCAAAGCTTAAAACACTCTTAACAAACTATTTAAAGCCCTTAAAAAAAACTTTTATATGTTATACACAAAGCTTAAAAACAGTTGCAAGATAGGTAAATAAGCTATGCAAAAATGGGGGAAAAAGGGTAAGATTGTTACCCTTGAAGACCTCATTTACAAACAATGGCCTAGCAGCTTCCTTAAGCTTGAATCAGCTCCAAAACTTCAAGAACAACTCCTTAGTACCTCAGTAGCCAATGGAAGGTGTAAGTCTAGGTGTTTGTGTGCAAATCTAAGACTAAAACACCTTAAGGCAAAAGGAGAGGCAAATATAGAGATAGGATAGAGATACTATGACCTAACCCTAAAATCAGAGCTCCTCTGGCTTTTTTTGCTAACCCTAATGAAGGGAGAGAAGACCTCCTCTTATAGAGCTCAATCTTGTAAGCTTACAAGACAAGCTAACTAAGAGGGAGATCCCTCCATACACGGGAGCCAAATGCATGCCAGCTGCACAAAAATATATACAAAAGCAGATGCACAGTAGTCGGCCGGCCAAAAATGTAATTGACCAAAAAAAGATAGCCGGCCGGCCATCTATAATGCCGGCGGCCAAACATTTGGCCGGTGGCAACAAAACACAGCCGGTGGCCTTAAGCCATGGCCGGTGATGGGTGGGGATGGTCAACAAGCCCTACCCTGCCCCCTCAAAGGCAAAACACAAGTGTTTGGTGCAAAACCAAACACAAAACAGTTGAGTCGAGAGATCCTGAGGCAAGGCGCGTAGCCGAGACCTCCAGGAACTCAAGACGAACACAACATGGATGATCACCAAGTGTTCAAGCGGTGACATCCAAGTCTTGAGGACGGTCAAAAATGGGGTGTTACAGGGTCAGTGGTAGAAGTATGCGCGAGGGCGCATTGGAGGGACTTGGGAAGCCTTTGTTTATGCTTTCTAGGACAAGTACTTACCTGCTACAGTGAGGCAGAAGCTGAGGGATCAGTTTTCTCAGCTCAAACAGTTAAACACACCCTTGGCTGAGTTTGAAACCACTTTCACTAGCCTGTCTAGGTTTACACCGGAGCTGGTGGCGACTGAGGAATGTCGTTGTTTAGAATTTGAGAAGAAACTGTGGACTGGGCTCATGTTTAGAGTGGCCGGATCCATGATTAGGGACTATGGACGCATTAGAAGGCTGTAACTCATCTTAAGACTATCATGCATGCGTAGGAGGAGAGGATGAGGGGCTCCAGGAGGAGCCAGGATGGTCAGGGGACAGTAAGAGGCAGAGGGGTTCCAATCCTCAACAGTCCCAGGGAGTGCATTCGAGATCTACCTTTCTAGTGCCGAGTTCGGGTTCTGGGAGAGGTGGTCACGGAGACATCACCAGTTTCAAATGTGGTCAGAAAAGCCACAAGTCTCCAGCTTGCCCATAGAGGGGAGGAGGGTAGCAAGCAGCTTCATCTTCGGCTCGTTCTCAAGGCCAAAGTCAGGGCAGAGGCCAGTCGCTCACTTTGTTATCAGTTGGGTAGGCGGGGCACTTGAAGAGGTTTTGCCCACAGTTTGGTGGCACACCTTTGCGTCTAGTTTGAGGCAGACACAGAGTCACCAGCCAGCGCAGTCAGTATAGGCCTCGAGGGCCAATCAAGGAGCCTTTTCGGCTTAGTCAGTGTAACCGTCTTATACTTGAAGAGGTGAATAGATAGATCAGAGACCTACGGGGCGTTT
>JAPPVO010000031.1:75935968-75991970 GCA_030407325.1 Camellia japonica
CCGCGTGAGACGTGTTGAGAATTGCATAATTCTCTTACATCCTTTCTGCATTGTAGTGTAGTTTGGCGTATGCTAGCTTATAACTGTTGCATGTGTGCTTCATTACAGCTTTCTTTGCATGATTTTAAGTTATGCTTGGCTTCTTGCATTTTCAGTTGCATTTTGCCCCTGCCTTCGGGCGCATATCTCGTTGGTCTTGTATGTTTGTCTAAGTCTTCGGCCTGGTCAAAACTGGGTCGTCTCTGGGCTTTGACATTCACTCCCGTCATTGTTATGACTTCTGAGTTCTGTCAAAGAGGGGCAACTGTAGACACCCCATTTTTGACCGTCCTCAAGACTTGGACGTCACCGTTGGAACGCTCGGTGATTATCCATGTTTGTGTTCGTTTTGAGTTCCCGGAGGTCCCGGCTGCGCGTCGTGCCTCAGGACCTCTCAACCGGCTTGTTCTGTGCTTGGTTTTACACCAAGACTTGTGTGTTTTTGCATTTGAGGGTAGGGGGAGGCTTGTTAGCCATCCCTGAAGCCCACCGGCTGCCCCCACACCACACCGGCACTCCCTTTTGACCATCGGCACTGTTTTCTCAAACACTTTGGCCGGTCGGCACTGTATGTTGCCGACCGGCACTTTTTTGTGCCGGTGACTGTTTTGGCCGGCCGGCTTGCACCCTTTGAACCCCTGGGACATGGTGCATGCCAGCTGTGCCAGCTGGAATGCACCATCACATCCCCCGTGCACAGGTGTGACCATTTTGCACCCTTTGCACCCTTTGCACCCTCTAAGCTTCTAGAAGCTTGCACCTTTGGCCAAGCTTCTTGGAGAAGCTTGGCCAGCTGTCTTAGCTTCTCCAAGAAGCCAAGGCCCCTTTGCACCTCTTGCCCCTTTTCCTTTGCTTAGCCATTAAGTCTTGTGGCTTAGTCTTGGCCTATATAAGCACCATTCCTCTCCCTTTGTGAAGGGTTAGCCATTTTCAACACACAAACCAGAGCTCCTATATCTATACATCTGTGTTATACTCTCTCTCTCTCTCTATATCTCACTCTCTCTCATCCTTGTGTGTGTGTTTTTGAGCCTAAATAGTGTGTTTTTACCTCACTTTGCACCAATACACACACCATTACACCTTATTTCGAGATTGAGGGACTTGGGGGTTGTTTGTTGAGTTTTTGGACTGGTTTTGCTCACTAGAGGAGGGCTGCACCATTTGTTCTTCAAGTGTTCTTCAAGGTGAGCTAGTTACTTTAGTTTCCCCATTTTTGCAACTAGTTTTTACCCATCTTGCTTTGTGTTTTAGTCTTTGTGTATAACTGAAAAAAAGCTTTTTTTTCCTTGCTTAAGAACATTCATTAAGGTCACTTTGTGGTTTGAGTGAAAACTCACCCTCTTAGTTTAGCCTTGTTTGGCCTTTTTGTGCTTCCATTTTAAGGCCTTGTTTGTTGTGTGTTTGTTTCTTCTTCACCACTGAAAATCAGTGGATTTTCAGTGGTAAGGAGGTTGGTTTGAAGTCTTGTATAGGGGAGGGACACCCCTCTCCCCTTTGTCCCTCTCTTGCCTTTGTTTTGGCTTAATATAGTAGCATGCATGTCCAGCCCTTATGGCCTTATTTCAGACCTTCTTAGGTGGTGTTTTGATCATATATATCTCTATTGTTGGTCAGATTGGTGCTCCATGTGTGCATGTTGCACTTGTTTGTATGCTCTCTTATGCTTAGAAGTATGCCATGCATTTAGGCCATGATCTTTGCATGATTTGACTTAACTTCATGAAGTTACTAGCCTGTTTTGCCTTGCATAAGGTCTGTTAGCCACTGTTTTGGTCATATTTGGCATGCTTGATGTGGTTGCTTTGCATTCCGGCTTGTAGGCTTGAGTATTTTGGCTTCTAGGCTTAGGCTACCTTAGCCTTATGATTTGGCATCATTTGGGGTCATATTTCAGTCCATGAATCATGTTTGTATGTTTGCATATGTGGCTTATTTCATGCTTTTAGGGTGTGCCCTTTTATGCCTAGGAATAGGCCTTATGCAAGCTTGTATGTTTAGTGCATTTTAGGGCTGCCATATCAAGGTTTTGGGGTGTATTTTTGCATGCTAAAAATCTGTTTTGATGGTCTAATATATGCCATGAGTGGCCATGTTAATGGTAGCAAGGAGTGTTCCCTTTGTGCCTTAACCTTAGGCCATTTGACTTGCATGTTTGCATAGGTAATTGGTCATCGTTTTGGGCATGTTTTGCCACTGTTTTGGGGTGGTTTGAGGGCTGCCCCATTGTGGTCTAGTCCACCATCACATGCTTGCCTCATGTCTATTGCTTAATTGATTCATTAAGTGTTGTAGTATGTTGGTCTTATTGCTTGGTTGGTCCATGTTTGCATGACATTTGCATCTTGTATACTCTAGCATTTTGCATGCTTAACATGGTAGTTGTATGACATTTGGTGTGCTTGCATCCTAATGCCCATGTTGCATCATTTGAGCTATGTTGCATACATGCATTTCATGGCTTGGTTTGGGGTTGTCAAACCAAGCATAAGGGTTGAGAGGAGTTCACACTACAAGTGGTGCAACTTGTTTCAACTCTTGGTCCCTAAGGCCCTTGACCAACACATGATAAGGCCTTGGTTTCATTTGTGTGTTTGCATGCATTTTTACATTAAAATGCAATCTTGGTTCCTTAGGCTATCATGCACCAAGATGCATAGTTGATGGCCCAAGAACCAAGGGTCATGCTTCCTTGAGTCCCATACATGATAGGGAGCATTGACCATGCTTACATTTGCCTAAAAATCCATATCATGCACTGTCTGCCTGCTGTTGCTGTCAAACTGTCCTCTGCAGGAATTTTGTGCCGACCGGCAGTATAGAGTGCCGACCGGCACTTTATGGGTAGCCGATAAACTCTCAAGCAGCCGGTGGTAATTTTACACGGCCGGTGGCTATTTCATCCAGCCGGTGGTGTACAGCAGCATGCAAGGAAGGTGTTCTGGGACTTTGGCAATTTTTGGAGGGACAGGGCAGTAAGAACAGAGGTAGCAGTGTCATGATGCGGGTTTCCGGGCGAGTCGGATTCGAGCATGCATCATTCGCGCATCCCGAGGCAGGGCTAAGGCCCCTCTTTTTTATATATACTGAATTTAATTTGATAATTAGAAATTTCTGTAATAATTTATTTATTCTGTATTCGGACTGTATTATTTAGGGACTGTATATTCTTTTGGTCCCTCCGTGTGAGGGCATAATTGTAATAAGTGTGGATGAGTGGTTTGTATGTCTTCCAACCCCCACTTCTTTCTTCCCTTTTATTTACCTGCTTATGATGGTAGATTAGGGCACGTTTATTTTAGCATACCTTATGCTATGCATGCGTGCATCCATACATTTGTTTACATGCACCGGGCTCGGTACATCATACAAACTGCATCGTACTTTCAATTCCAAATTGAATACATGCATCAAATGATTGCATTTCACATGCCATTTTAGGGTTAGCCGAGCCTACTCTAAATTGCATCCTTGCCTGTGTTGCATTAGCCACCTAACATGACCTAGGGACATGCATGTCTGCTAACTAGTTTCTTGTTTTGGCACGGAGTACGATGTAAGTATTTTACGCTTTAGCATATCGCATGCGTGTGAATGTTGCCATGACAGTATGCTTACCATGCGGCTAAATGCTTACATGAGATAAACTGTTTGAATGCCTATGGGTGGAGGTTGGGTTGCTTGAGTTGGGAAACTCATTGAAATCCGTATTTTAGCCTACTTGCGAGTAGCAAAACCCGAAACGCTTTCAAAATAAACGGATATGCAATGATTATTTCCGAATTAGGCAACCTAGTCTATACTTGTTTGTTGCGCGCATAACATAGTAATTCTAGGCTAATAACCGGAATAAGAGCATGTAATGTTTTCAAAATCGGATATCACGGTTAGTAGAGGCCGGTCTTCGAACCGGGCGAAAGGGGGTGCTCATAGCTGACCTTCCCCGATCGTACCCAAGCTCCCGAGCCAAGACATTTGGTGATGACGGACATGTGGCCTTCGGCACCGAGTCAGGGTTTCCTAAATTTCCCATTTTAAAAAAATATATTTAGGTGGCGACTCTGTAATCTGGCAAAGCAGTCCATGTTTGGCACTACTTTTCAAAAAATCTGTTTTTCTTCAAAACGATTTGCCAGAGTTGGACTCTTTGGTTCAAGATTTAGAACCACAACAACAAAAGGGAGTCCGAACTGTAGCGAGGTCCCCCGCGGGCGTGTTACACAAACTCCTCAATGTTCTTTACACTGGTGATGGCAAAGGTTCTCGCCGTAGCGGCAACTGACGTTGTCGTCTTAAGATTTCTGCCATTTCTTGTACTATTCTTTCTAGTCTATCAAACCGGGCTGTGGAAGAGTCTGCCAACTCGTATGCCCTTACTTTATCCACACTCCACAAAACTCTTATTAAACATTGCCAATTACTGGGATGCTCAATACAAAACAAACACAGATACCCATGGGTACATTCGCACATTGTTATATTCTCATTTAATGTACCGTCAAGACACAATTAATCGCATGCGTGATAGATGATTGCATACTTATCAGACATCGCATGCTGAACACTTACTAAATAATTATAAACCCAAATCATATTCATACAAACACCCATTTGCAGAATCGAATGCACATAGACAATTTTTCATGTATGTGCATTATAACAAAACAAACTTGTTGCACACATTAGCGTAACAATTTATATCTCAAATTCAAATCATGTGTGGTACTTCCTTTAGCGTAACATATCATGTTGGTCAAGCATATCAAGTTCCATAATGGAACCTCCGATACCAGGTAACATATCACATACATAGGCCACGGTATTTTTTTCCCCCGGGTGAGGGCCTGTACCACGGTATTATTTCCCCCCCAGGCTAGGGCCTCATGACCATAAGCCACAGTATTATATCCCCTGGGTGAGGGCCTCTGTTAAGAATACCACAATTACGTTCAAAGAGAATTTTGGGCAATCATTCATTCATATCACCAGAAGATGTTTAAAGCTAAACATAACCTTACAGAGTTATTACTCACCATCTGATTAAACTTGCATTATACTTTATAAAAAAAGATTCACAAGTATGCATATACCAGGAAGCATACATATTCAACTGGTTTACGATGCAAGCAATTCACGAATTTATAACACATAACTGTTCATATCGAAACACTTAAGCATATTCTTGATGCCTTCAAATTCATATTTATCACATGAATGCATCCTAGATCTTTTCTAGACGCTTATTGCTCTTTTGGACAAGTGTGTGAGTTATTAACTCGTGCTCTGATACCACTCTGTCATGACCCGAACCCGCCGCCCCCTGGGTTAAGGACATAACCGGCCAGTAATCATGAGATTACCTACGGCCTCAAACCAACCAAACGTATTTTAACAGAGTTCATGGGGCCAAACGGAAGCAATTTGAAACTTTGTCCATAGAGCCGTGCTTATATGCACATCATTACATACATATGTTAATAACTCACATCCGAAAATGCAATAACATAAAAATTATGTACAAACAGGATCACTCAATCTAAGTCAGCCAAAACAAAACTATATGCAGACACATTCAAAGACTTCGCCAACCTGACAAAATATAAATACATAACGAAAAGGCAAAGACGTGTCTCGTGCGTGAGACGCAAGGTTGCCTCCTCAAAACCTTAGTTGTTTCGAACTGACTTCACTGAGGCTGGGTCTGGACCTCTCTTGGCTCACCTACAAACACATGAATGAGCGTGAGCGAAAGCCCAGTGAATAATATCAGATAAAGGAGATACACAAACAATATGTAAAACAACATGCTTCAAACGGCCTTGGGCCCACTTCATATTTCCATTTATCATATACATACACAATTTAAGTCAAGTGACTATGGTTCCAAACATACTGGCCCTTGGCCCACTTATCTTCCATTCGTGTCAGACTATCATTCATTTTAGACTTATCATTCTTATCAAACTGGCATCTGGCCCATTCATACTTTCGTATCAAACTGGCCTTTAGGCCTTTCAAACTTTCATTCGTGTCAAAACGGCCTCTGGCCCATTCATTCATGTCAATCGGCCTTCGGCCCAATCATTTATCAATCGGCCTTCGGCCCAATCATTCATGTCAATCGGCCTTCGGCCCAATCATTTATATCAATCAGCCTTTGACCCAATCATTTATCAATCGACCTTCGGCCCAATCATCTATCAATCGGCCTTTAGCCCAATCATTTACCCAATCATTTATCAATCGGCCTTCGGCCCAATCATCTATCAATCGGCCTTTGGCCCAATCATTTATCAATCGGTTGTCCATAATTCAAACTAGCAAACTTATAAGGAAATAAGCAATTGGACAATTGACAAGCTTCAAAATATCGATACTACTCACAGTGATCGGCTTGTGGATTTGCCCTGGAGCTTGACCCTACACATTCCATGAATACAAAAGGGTCACAAATAATTCAATCCGTTCTTTAATTCACATATTCATCTTTAGGCTTCATTCTTATCTTTTTAACCCAATTACAATGCTCAATGTATGCCTAAGAGTGTTCACAAGTGAAAGGGAACGGAAAACAGAACACAGAATGCATTTTAAAAATTCCAGAAAATAGGGCCCCCGCTCGAGCGTGGACTTCCCTGCTCGAGCGGACCCAAGAGGCCTGCAAAAGTACTGGTTAAATCAAATTCACGCTCGAGCGTGAACTCTGCCGCTCGAGCGGAATGCCTGTCTACATAGATCCCCGCTCGAGCGTGCACCATGTCTGCAAAATATGCTGGGAGCATGAATTCCCCGCTCGAGCGGCGGTTCCCCCGCTCGAGCGAACACCATAAATTCTGGGTTTTCCAGAATGGTTCCCTGAGTTCATTTTCGACATTCAATCAATTTTTCTTGCATGCTATGACACAAATCTCACATATACACATGCTAACATGATACTAATGCAAGATTACAACATTAGGAAACCCAATTTCACAAATTAACCATATGCATGTCCCAAAATTAACTCTAACTCATGCATTCAAGGTTCCCATTTTAAATAAACAACATGCACGCCCAATTTGACTTCCATTTCCACTTCTAATGATGCAACTAGTGCTCCTTCCCATGAAACTCAACAAAAACATGCTTGCATGTGGGATTACACTTCTAATCTTTCAAAATTTACAATTCACATGCTAGATTTTGTGATTCCATAGGTGTTCTTTACATACACGCACATATCAAGCCTCAATTCAACAAAACCAATTCAATTTCATCATTCTCAATTACATTCATGTTCTTGATCATCAATCAACTCTAAATTTACAAGATTACTCACCAAGGAGCTTTAATCTCCATAATCTATGGTTGATTCTTTAGTGTGCCTTCAAGATCACCAAGCTTAAATGATCGAACTTCAATTTTTGAGCTCCTACTCTCACTATGGCCGGCCCTCTCCATCTCACAATTGCAAACTCAGATTTTTGAAGTCAAAGGAAACAAATGAGGGTGTGTATGGCCCTGATATGGCTCCACTAAGCCATTATTTTAATGTTAAACAATTGAGCACTTAATTCATAATTTTATCGATTTAATCTAATCCGAATCAATTTCCAATTAAATTTCACCATAGGCTCTAAAAATTACGCTAATCACAATGGCGCAATCAATTTCGGGTTTTGTGGCCGATAAGGCCTTCAATTTAATTTCCAAAGCAGATAATCAAACAGATATTCCTACGGTGAACAGATAAGAATTCAAAATCACATATTTTCACATAATGGCTCACAAAATCATATCAAAACACATAATCACATTCGTATTAAGGACCAATTAGCATACTACAGAACAGGGGTATCACAGTTTTGGTCCAAAAACAATACACAAGGTTTGTAGGTTTTTTTGAGGCTCAAAACTGAGGTTTCCTGTTGAGGAAATCTAGCATTTGGACAAGCGTACAAATCATCATTGGGTGAGCAATTGATAGCGCTCAAGTCTTAAGGGCAATCAAAAATTAGATGTCTACAGTGGTGGTAAGTGGTAAGTGGTAGTGGTAAATGGTAAGTGGTAGTGGTAGCAATAGTGATTGTAGTGGTGGTAGCGGTGGCAGCGGTGGCGATAGCGGTGGCAGCGGTGGTATGCTGGTGGTGGTGATGGTAGTGAGTTTTATAATAGTGTATATTGATACTTAATATTTATAAATTCAATCAGAATTAAGTAAGTTTTATATGACTTAAAATTTTTTTAAGTTTTAACTTACATTTTAAGACGCACTTAAATTTTTAAGTGATATTAATTGTGGTTATTAAATAAATTTAATTGATTATCACTTACAATAATAAAATTATGAGAACTATTAATTGAAATATATTACTAATATGATTAAAAATAATTAATTAATTAATTAAAATATTGATTATGCAGTTAGAGATTTTAATAAGTGAGTGGTAAGTTTTATAATCACAAGAGATCATTAATATTCAAAGTAAATCTCTATATATATTTATAATTTATTTAAAATAAAAAAAATATATAATATACGTAAACATTTTTTATTTTTATTTTTAGATTGAAGTATATGCAAACATTACTCCCAAAAAGTGTTGTCCAAAAACTTCCTTTTCTAGGAAGTTTCATAGCAACTTGATGCCCGCGAGTCTCTCAACTAAATTATATGGTCTCAACAAACATTTATCCTTTCTTAAAAAAAAAAAAAAAGAAGCAAACATTTATAGTACACAAGTTAATAAGTTTATTTGGTATTTATAAGTTAAAAGATAATAATTAGAAATTAGAAATTAAATATATTTATTTTTAAAATTTTAAATAATTAAAAAAATTTAATCTAATTAAATTGTTTTTATTTAATAAATTATAAAAAAAATATCAAACAATTTGATAGACTCCTAAAATAAAATAAATTATGAACATGTCATATAATCGTTTGGAAATCGTAAGTTTTAATTAAAAAGTCAAAAAAATATTACAAATTATCATAAGATACTTTTTAAAAAAATTAAAAAAATAATTAAAATAGCCCATTTTCAAATGGGGCCGAAGTAATAAAGCCCATTGTCCTTTGAAATGGCCTCAACCAACATTTGTACAAGTCAGTATAGCGACTTTTCTTTTTTCCTGTAGGACCTGGACCCCCTGATGTGGACAACACTGAGTGGCTAGAAATTTCGCAGAAGGCCTGTATTGAGTTGGAATTTCCTTTTTGCAACTCCTCTTTGTAATCTTCCTTACAATGGCTGAGATCAACAGTTGTAACATCTAACGATTGATTTCAATTTCTTTAGCAACTGATCTCAGCCGTTGAATATTGTAACAACTAATCTCAGCTGTTGTAAAGAGGATTGCAAAGAGAATTTGCAAGGAGGGGATCCGGACTTCTCTGTATTTGCTCTGTGAAATTGCCTGTGGATATTGTTGTAACCATTCACTTTCAACTTTCTCCAATTTTTAGATCCTTTTCCCCACATTATTGGTTTGATTTTTAAAATGAGTTGATTTCTGTAATATTTTACATCTCAATAATCTTATCTCATGTTTTATCTGCAAATCAAACGGGTCGTCAAGGTCAATAGTTTTCGTATTGGCTTCATATGTAAATGACACTCTGTCCTTTATAGATTTGTGGGCCCATTTTTTCATTTTGATTTTTAAAATTTATGTTTTTGCACTTTGCCCTTTTATATTTCAAGTTTTTTTTTTTTTTTTTTCAATTTTCTCTTTGAACTAATTTCTTTTCAAAATTAGACAGAAAATATTACGATAACTATCACATAATATAAAAAATATATTATTATATTAAAATTTGAGTTAACAAATGTTTTTATATCACTTGACTGTTAATGTGTTATCTCCTGTTAAATTTTTACCAGAAATTAATTTTAAGAATAAACTGAGAAAAACTTGAAATATGAAGGAATAAAGTCAAAAATAAATAAATAAATACACTTTAAAATCCCAAAATAAAAAAGTGGTCAAACATAAAAGTCCAAAATATAATTTACATTACATTTTATTCCCTTATTTGGATGTGTATCAATTAATACTTGCACTTGGATTTAAATTTATTAAAAAATAAATGACAAATTATAAAAATAATTTTAGAATTTGACCTTTATAGTAAAATTTTTTTTAATTTTTTTAATTTAAACGTGTTTTTCTAAACTGGTCTTGATCTCAGACTTTCATCATATATGTATATATATAATTAATGTTTTTCCCTTTCTTATTTTAAAAACTTTTTTTTTTTTTTTATAAAGTCACATTAGTAAATCTTTTCTATTTACATATAAAGTTCTACACAATTTGATTTCAATTATAATAACCAATTTTATATGGAATCTATTTAAAAAATAATTATTTTTCATATATATAATTATAATTTAATTATTATGATATTTGAAAAAAATATATCTTGACATACAAATAAATAAGACAAAATGTGCTTAATTATGTGCGTTGCACGGATCAAATTAATTTTATTTTATATTTATTTTATTTTTTGTTTATCTTATTAATGTCTTAATATTAATTTATATTTAATTTTTTATTTAACATGAAATTATTTATTAAAAATATTTGTATTTAATTTAAATTTTATATACCTATATATAGTATGTATATATAATTCAAAAAGATTATTAAAGAAAAATAAATAAATACTCTGTCTAATTTATTTATGTATTTTTTTCTTAATTCAATCACAACATATTTATATTTAATCTTCTAAATAAATTTTGTATAGTTCTATTTCAATATATTTTTATTATCCAAATACATATAAATATAAAAATAAAAATAAAAATAAAATTAAATAATTAGAATCACTTTTAGTTTTATATTACTAATTCTCTTTCTAATTTAACTATTATTTTTAATATCAAAATGGGTGTTTCTTTTACTATCTTATAATTTAATATGTATCATATAAAATCAGCATATGATAATAACACTTTCGTAGCACCATAGAACTAAAATTATCAAAATAAATAAATAATTTAACTAAATTTATTATATATAAGTATTTAAGTAACACTTTTATAAAATGGTAAGGCTAAGATTATTAAAATAAATAATTCAAATTTAAATTTCATTAATATTACTCTTTTGTAACACATATCATAATATAAAATATCATTACATTAATTAAAATTAACTCCATTATGATTTTATTTCAGATATCATATTTCTAGAAGTGATTTACATACACGTGTAGAGTCCAATTTGATACTGATTGATTGAAATAATGGAACTCAATTATACTTTTTTTTGTTAAGTTTTAGAAGATAGATTAACAAATGCTAAATGATAAATGATGTGGAGTATTATTTTAAGGAATAATGATTCATCGAGAATGACTGTGTATATTTAAGGCACCTATTGATATTTCTTGAATAATTTTTAAATAAAAATTTTGACGTTATAGTATTACTGATATTGCACCTTCATGAGTTCTGCCAAAAAAATATGCAAAAATAATTTTGCTGAAGTAAAAAATTTACGATTATTATTATGTGTCACATAATTATTAGAACCCTTTTGAGAACTAAAATTATTAAGTTTATAGAAATTGTGTCTGATTCCCTTTGAGGACACTATTTATAATTTAAATTTGTAATTTTTTATGTATCAATATGAATAACTCTTACGATTTTACTGATACAAGTATAAATCCTATCTTTGAGTCAACTCACCTTAAACATTTTTTTCGTGTAATAAAATACTTCAATATTATCATATTAAAGTGTTACAATAGATCATAATTAAACATTACTTGAAGTATAATTAAAGACTCAATGCACCAATTTATACCTAACCAAAAACATAACAAATTACCAAAGACATTTTCAGTTAATAACTAAAATAATGCACTATGAGTTATAACCAAATCATAATTTGTATATTATATAATTTTTCGTTATTTTTATTTTTATTTTTCCAAAAAAAATATTTTGATACAAATGTAATTCATGATTTTTGGTAAATTTGATTAATACAATTGAGAATTTGATTTCAAGTTGAGAATACACATTTAAAAAAAAAAAAAAATGAAAGAAATTATTTTTATGAGCCTTTTAGATAGGATCACATACACAGTAAAAAAATTTCATCAGCTATTAGCAAATCTATTTGTATTTGGCTTTCAATTGCTAAAATTTTCAACACATAAAATATTAAGACTCAAAATTAATTTTCTATTTTAAAAATAAATTCCCGTACATCGCGCAAGTCACCTACTAAATTTTTATACAAAAATACTCTTATTCACGTCGTAATATTTGAAATCAGGTACCACACACAACAAACATATTATATTTGTATTCGAAATAGATTTCAAAAAAAAAAAAAAAATCAATAACTTCTCATATACGACTATTTTTCGTTAAATTTATTTTTTAAATTCCTCTAGTTGAGATCTATTCAACAAAAGAATTTGAAATTTTGAGAAAAGGAAAAGAAAAAAATTTCACTAAGTTTTCTATCATTGGACAGTGAAATTTTATTGACAAATTCAGTGAAATTAGTGAAATTTTACTATCAATGGCCAAGATAGATCATGTACATATTCTTTTCTTATAGTTGTCCTTTTGCTTTAGCTTTTTCTTTATACCTATCGTGCTTTTCCTTTTGCTTTACTTTTGATTTGCCCATTGCTTTGGCTTTCACTTTGCAGCCATCGATACCCTGTTCTTCATTGTACCATCCGACCAAAAGTATCAGTTTCGAAGATATCCTCGTGCTTCTGATTCTTCAAACAGGGGTCAATTGTATACATGGTTGATTGCCTATAGAAAATTTGAAAGACTAAAAAAAAAAAAGCATGGAAGTGTTTTTCTATTTTTATCCTATTGTTGCTAGATGGCTGTAGGACTGCCCGCGCTGATGCTGGAAAAGTTGCCGGCAATGGCCAACGGTGAAGATGAGTGGTGATGATGATATAAACAAATAGATAAATTAAGTAGATAAATAAATGACATGTGAATAAAGGGATAGCACTTAAATAAATAAGTGGAAAAACGGTTCTAATTGTAATGAGATTTTTGTAAATTATTCTATACATTCAATATTTTAATTACTCATATTTCACTACAAAAATTAAGGTTTCAGACACCAAGATTTAAGGATAAAATTATTTTTTTTGGTACCAAATAATTTTGTTGCGAAAAGTATCGTTATTATACTTTTAGCAACGAAAATTTGATATTAATAATGAATTATTAAGGAATTATTTTATGACCAAATTATTTTGTCTCTAAAAGTCCATTTATTAGTGACATTTTCAAAATTTTATTGCTAAAAGCTTTATTTTTTACTTTTCAAGACGATCTTTTAGTACACTACAAGAAAAATCACCTTTGGCGATTAAATTTTTAGTCACCAAAAGTCCATTTTTAGGCCCCGTTTGGGGACTTACCTTTTTAGCCAATTAGCCAAAAAGTTACTAAATTAGTCAAAAAGCCAACAATTCATACCAAAAAGTCAAAGATTCTCTTTTCTCTCTACTTTTTGCACATATTTTCGTAATTAACTAAAAAGTCATCCCAAACATACAAGTTTTTTTTACCTACCTTTTTAGCCAAATAGCCAAAAAGTTACTAAGCTTGTTCCCAAACGAGGCCTTAGTCGCCAAAAGTCGACTTTTTAATTTCCCCGACTAAATTTTTAGTCGTCGCTTTTGTCACGAATACATGCTCGCCGGAGGTATTGGCGACAAAAACATTTTTAGTCGGCAAAAAACAGGTCTTTAACGACCAAAGTTTTAGTCGCCAATAGTGATTTACACTTTTGAAAATCATACATTTAGCGACTAATCCTTTAGTCGCCAATACTTACTGAATCGCCGACTAAACCGCTTAGTCGCCAAAATAAAGACTTTTGGCAACTAATAATTTTAGTCGCCAAAGGTGCTTCCGTGAAAAAAAAAAAATCAACTTTTTTGCTTTTTCTGAGATTTGAACCACCAACCTGTCTCACATTCTAAACCTTTTGCAACACACTCCCTCCACCATGCCACTACAACACCACATGTATATATATGCAATATATATTATTTATTTAGCATATTGACTCGTATTAATATAAAACTATATATATAAATATAATTATTTTTATTCAATATAATTTATATAAAATAAATTATTTACTAAAAAAAATTGAGGCCACTTTTGGCGACTAAATCCATTATTTAGTCGTCAATTCTGTAATTTTGGACTACTAATTTTTTTAGTCGCTAAAAAAATAAGTTCCGCCTAAAAATAAACAGTTTTGGCGACTAAACCTGTTTTTAGTCGCCAAAAACGTCCCCTTTTGGCAACTAAACTGAATTTTAGTCGCCAATTGCCTGTTTTTAGCTACTAAATTTTTTCTAGTAGCCAAAAAGCTTCACTTTCAGCGACCAAACTGTTTTTAGTCTCCAAAACACGTATAATCGACGACCAAACTGTTTTTTAGTCGCCAAAACCTATACTTTTGGCTACTAAATTATTTTAGTCGCCAAAAACCGTCACTTTTGGCTACTAAAAAACCTTTAGTCGGTAAAACCCATATAATCGGCGACTAAATTGATTTTCAGTCGCCAATAACTATACATTTGGCTACTAAATTGTTTTGGTCGCCAAAAGTCTTCACTTTTGGCTACTAATTCCATTTTAGTCGCCGAAAACGACACTTTCAGCGACGAAAATAATTTTTTTAGTCGCCATTTCTGCATTTTCTTATAGTGGTAACTATCCTCGTGACGATGAAAATTGATTCTTAAATATTTTTTGAAACAAAATTTTCACTTTTAAAGGTGGTGTTTGGCATCACGGTTGGCAGGCTATTTTAGCCTCAATTTGAAAAAAAAAAAAAAGAAGCCAATAGCTTTTACTGTAGCTGAGGGGCAGTTTTTACGAATCCGGATCCTCCGTCGCCCTTTCCTGCGACGTGTCCCTGTAGCCCTCCAAAACGATGTCGTTTTGGAGGGTTTTTTTTTTTTTTTTTTCCGTCTTCTCTCTTTTCCTTTTGCCCCTGTTTTCTTTTGGGCATAACCCATTCTTCTCCGTCAAATTCTTGAGCTTCAAAGCAGTGCTCAGAAGGCCATGGTTACAGTGTCCAACAAAGATCCAAATTCATCAAATCATACAAATTCATCAAAGATCAAAGATAGAAATTCATCAAAGGCCATGGTTACAGTGTCCAACGATATCTGCCCGATTCAAATTCATCAAAGATCCAAATCATACAAATCATACAAATAGCATCGCCTTGAAGAGATCGGAACAAAAAAATCAAGTGGGTTTTTTTTGGAACATACAAATCATTCATGAAGTTTTTTTTTTTTATTTTTGGATATATACATATAATTGAAAACAAAGTGGATTTTCAGATTTATGAAGTTTTCGAAGTGGGTTTGAAATGAAAACAATTTCAAACTTCAAGATCAGATTCATATACAATTTCAAACTCATATCAATATTTGAAAACAATTTCATATACATATATATATATATATATATATGTATATTTTGTGGGTTTCATTCATTCATGATTTTTTTTTTTTTTTTGGATATATACATATATTTGAAAACAAAATGGGTTTGAGAACTTCAAGATCAATGCATGAAATTTTCGAAATACAATTTCAAACTCATATGAAAACAATTTCATCTATATATATATATATGTACATATGTGTGTGTGTGTGTGTGTGAGAGAGAGAGAGAGAGAGGTAGGTGTACACTTGTAATGGGTGTTGTGATTCTGCAAACAGATCATTTGCAATTTGTAATATTAAGTGGTTTACTGGGTGTGGATTTTTTTCTGTTGTGATTCTTTTTTCTTATTCTTCTTCTTCCTGGTTTTCTTTTTTGCTTCTTCCTGATTTGCCTTAGATTCAAAGAGCTTAGAAGGAAAATCAATCGAACACGATTGGTGAATCTTCATTTTTTTTTTTACCCACAAACCCAAGAACAAATCATCATCCTGCGATCATCATCATCATCAAACCCAGAATAATCATCATCATCAAACCCAGAATAATTTCAATACCTAGTTGAAATCAATGTCCAGAATAATCATCATCATCATCTGTTTTTTTTTATTTTTATTTTTAAGAAACGCACAATCTAACAAAAATAAAATATAAAAAACACTTTCAGAAAACGAAAGGCAACATGGATGGACCTTCCGTGTGGTGGATCAGCAGGAAGGAAAATTTGAAAGCAAAATGAATCTGGGTAAACTTGTTATTGCTTTAGGAGTGAGAATAGATGAAGAATGGGTTATGCCCAAAAGAAAACAGGGGCAAAAGGAAAAGAGAGAAGACGAGAAAAGAAAAAAAAAAAAAAAAAAAAAACCTCCAAAACGATGTCGTTTTGGAGGGCTACAGGGACACGCCGCAGGAAAAGGCGACGGAGGATCCGGATTCCAGTTTTTACCCTTCGTTGCTTGTATCCACCAACCGAAAGGACAATTGAGTCAAAGGCCTATCATCTCTTTCATCCGTATCATTTCTACCTTGGTAGAAGTGAAGGGCAAAGTTGAATTATAAATTGTATTTTTTGTAATAATTATATTTATTTCTTTAATTGTAATAATTATAAAATTAAAAGAAAGGTAAAATATAAAATATAAAATGTAAACTTATATTATTTATTTCTATATAAAATAATTATTCAGTTTCCAAAAGCAAAATATATAATAAAATTTAGTTGACCTGAAGCAAAATATATCATATAAAATATTATATTATTTTGTATACTTCAAATGAGACTAATTGAGAGTAATTAAAATGAAGCAAAAGTTATGTCATTTGTATAATTAAAATGAGACTAATTGTACAACTATTTTGTATAATAATTATAAAATATAAAATGAGACTAATTGTATAATATATTATAAAATATAAAATATAATAATATTAATAATTATATTTTTGTATTAATAATGAATTTGAAAGAAAGATAAAAAAATTTATAATATTTATTTTTTTAATTTTTAAAATGAGACTAATATTTTGGAATAATAAAACTTTAACAAAATTAATATTTTGTTAAAGAGGAAGTAACAAGTTTTGAGTATTTATTTCTATAGTGAGATCTGTTGGTATTAATATTTGTTGATTTATTATTTAAGAATAATGTTACATACATTAATTATCAATTGATGATGTGATAAAATTTAAGAAATTTTTAGTATTTGTAATATAATTAATGACTGAGATTAATAATAATATCATAACTCGTGTTGGTACACTAATTAGTACATTAATTAGTTCATATAACACTATCGATTAATTAATATACAAAATTTATTATAAAAATGTCCATCGATAACATCAACTTAATTAATTTATTAGTTTCAATCTATTGCTTCTGAAATTCACACGACAGACGGTGGTCCCCTTTTTTGTTTTTTTATGAACTAGCCTATCACCCGTGCTATGCACGGGATAATTATAAATATTTATATTTATTTTAATTTTTTTAAATATATAAATTATGTTTTTTAAGATTTTTTTATAAAAATAATTTAATAATCTTATCACTAACCATAGTATACAAAAGAAATTAAAAAGGCTATTGCAATAACTATGCACAGGCTGTATCTATAATTATTTGTATGAGGGGATTTTAAATGCTAATGAGGGATTTTGACTAAATCAATAAATGTTGAGATTTTTTTTTTTAAATAAAAAATTTAGAAAATTAAGATGGAGAGATTGGAGCTCCCATAAGGCTTGGGGTTTAGAAACCCCATTTTCCTTAATATATATATATATATATATATATATATTTAAATGTCTTCTTTTTTTCTTTTTTTATATTATATTAAAGTTTAATATTTTGATAATAATCATATGTGTTGGACTTTTCAAGGAATTAAATATCTTTTTTTTTATTATATTATATTAAAGTTTAATATTTTGATAATAATCATATGTGTTGGATTTTTCAAGAAATTTTTTTTATGTTTGTTCTTAATGCATTAAAGTGTTATTATAAGGGATAATAATCATATGTGTTGAGACTTTTCAAGGAATTCATATGTGTTGGATTTCAAAAAAAAAAAATTATGCTTGTTCTTAATACATTAAAGTGCTATTATGAGGGTAAGACTTTGGGGTTAGGAGAAGTTAATAAATGCTAAGGTTTTTTTAAAAAAAATTCAAAAAATCAGGAAATTTAGATTGGGAGATTGGAGCTCCCACAAGACTTGGAGTTAAAAATTCCTTTTTGCTTAATATATAGTATAGATAGATTACGGGAAGTACAGTTTAGTAAATTTATATTCCACCATCATTCCAAAGACATTTTTCAATACAACAATTTAAATTAAAATTCATCCTATCTTTCCCGATACAAAAATTAAAATAGTCTACTATAGTAATCAAAAAATTAAAAAAATAGACACTTCTCAGACACCTACAAAGACCAAAATATTTACTCTCTAAAACCCTTATATATTGTAGTGTTTACTGGCATTCACATTTGTTTGTTTGTATATCTTTAGTACTATCATATTGAAAAATATATGATGACGATGGTTCACTGACCTAAAAATATTTTTCATCATCCAAAATTGAAAGCACAAGTCATCATAAAGGCTTATTTTAGGAAGATGGTAAAAAATAATTTTTTCGTTTTTAATTAAATTTTTGGCTTTTTTAGACAAATAATTTGGAAAGTTGGTAAAAAGTTACTTTTGACTTTTTTTTATTAATATTTGTTTATGATGTCAAATCACAGGAAAATGACCAAACTATCCCAATTTATTTAAAATATTTACAACTCCATCCATATAACACATTTTGACCCATGAGGGATAAAATTATAATTTCACCATTGGCTAAAAACCAACTTCCCAAATGAAAAAAAAAAAAAAGACAAAAAAATCAACTTTTGACTTTTGCTACTAACCTAAAAAAGTGGCTAAAAGTGATGTTGCCAAAACACCCGAAAATCAAGGAAAAATTACCATTAAGTAGTAATCATTAAAAAATATTATATATTAATAAAAAATTTATAATTATAATTATTAATATTTAGGGAGACTTATTTATAAGTCCTTTTTCAGACACTTATAGTAGGCTAAGTCCTGTGTAATTTCTTATAGAGTCTCAAGTCCTATTTAGATAGGAATGTATTCTACAAGATCCTACATAAACGTAATGTGACGTGACACTTACATAAATGTAACGTAACGTGACACCTACATAAACGTAACGTAACGTGTCACGTTATGTTTCGCAAACTTAATGAGTTTTTATTTTTTTAAACTGAATGTGAAAATGTTACTGGTTTATGTTGGTGTCACGTTATGTTTCATATAAATATGATCTATGGCAACATTCAATTTCCTAAAATTGAATGTTGTCATAGATCATAGGTGTCACGTTACGTTTATGTAGGTGTCGTGTTACGTTACTGTAATAACCCGAACCCGTAATTAGCTACTAATCAGTAATCAAGGAAGCCAATTAAATGAATTAAATAAATTATGTGTTTATTATACATTTTGTAAGTCAACTGGTTTTCTATCTGTTGTCGTTCAAATGATCTGTTCATGTGTTAAACTTCGAACTGCAAATTGAAGGCCTTATCGGCGGCCGAACCAGAAATCGATTTATGTTTTATGATCATTAGAATTAATGTGATTTTATGGCATATTCAATTGAAATGCAATTTGGTATGATCAAATTAGATTAAAATAAGCTAATTAAACAGTTGGCCTTAATTACAATTTAGCCACCACTAGTGGCCTATTTCTCCAACACATTGAGCCTTTATTTCACAACATTTCTTCAGCCACTTTTGAGTCCATAACCAACTAGAGAGATAGAGAGTGAGAGAATTGAATTCAATTGAAGGTTTTGGCTTAGAGACTTGGAAGAATTGAAGAGGCCTTGCAAATTTAAGCTTCTAGACTTGGAATTCAAGGTTTAAGGTAGGATATTCATCCTTTAGTTTGTGAATTCAAGCTTTATTTTGCATGATCCATGAGAGGTTAGAGAATTAAGTCTAGAATTGGTTTAAAGTGCTGAAATTGGAGCTAATCCATGCATGCATGTGCATATCATGAGGTTTCAAGTTGTTTTCATAGAAATTCTTGCATGCATGTCCACATTATTGTTTTAATCCATGAGTTCATCTTGTTTTTGAAGCAATTGACTCATTAGAGCAAGTGTTAGAAGCCTTGAAGTTGATCAAATTCATGCATGTTACATGTTCATCTTGTTCATGACATTTCGTTTGAAATTGTGTTTAAATGAACTACCTTTGGGCTTTGATTTCTCAAATTGGTCTTTGAAACATGTCATATAATGAATTTTGAAGTGTTTTTCAAAAAATTAGCCCAAAAGGATCGAATTTGATGCTTTAAAACTTGATTTGGAGCTTGAGGTTCAAATCTGGAAATTCCAGATTTTGAACTCACGCTCGAGCGGAGTGACTGGCACTCGAGCGTGAAATACGTATTCCCAGCACTTTCCTCTGTTTTGCCGTCCGCTCGCGTGGGGTTATTCACGCTCGAGCGGGGACTTGTGTCTTACGCTCGAGCGGGTGTCGAGCGCCCATCGAGCATAATTTTTGAGCATCCAGCATTTTTGCCATGTTTTGCATTACGCTCGAGCGGAGGGAATCACGCTCGAGCGTAGATCCTTTGTTTGCATGCCCGCTCGAGCCGGGAAGGCCACGCTCGAGCGGGGACCTCATTTTCAGAAATTTTGATTAAGTATTTCAAGGCATGTTTTGGCATCCTCATTACATCTTAGGTATTCTTAAGCCTTAATTAAGCCATAGTAATGAAGTTATGGATTAGAAACACACTAAAGAAAGAATGTACTAAGTTCTGAGACTACAAGTGTGTGTGTGAGTTAAGTAATGTGCTAAGAACGAGCATGAATCAACATAATGAAAGCTAAGCCGTGTTGGCTACTTGAATGTGTAATGATAAGACATGCTTGTGCTATGTATTTTGTGATTGTAGGTCAACAACTGGGGATTGATTGACCGCCTATTGGAACCACTGTGAGTAACGTTATCGTAAAGATACGTTTATACGAAATTATGTTCCAAATGAAATATGATATGCTATGATTTCTGAAGTATTATCTGTTTATGTGAACGAACATTCCAAGTTTGAAAATCTATTATGGCATCCATAGATAGTCCCAAGTCATGGGGGACGGCATGAAAATGCGGGTCCATGACATACAAGTAATTACGAGATCTCGTTAGCCACTTCATTGTGGTGATATGTGTTTAATCGGTATCCGGAACCGATTACTCTAGTCGGAAGACGTTCTGTTCTATTTTGTGATATGTTCTATGGGATGTACCATTATTATGTTCTGATATGACACTGATTATGCTATGATCTGTTATGTACTTATGATATGTTCGGAGTTCGTTCACTAACCCCTTTACCTTAATGTTATTCACTGGGCTTTAGCTCACTGTTTGTATATATATGTATATAGGTCAGCATTCTGGAGTTCGAGCCTGAAGGTTTTGTAGGGGAACTGTGTTTTGTTGTCAGCCAACCATCGTGCCTCACGAGGAGGTTCCCGAAGTGTCTTGTGTTTAAATTCTGGCGGTTTTGTATATATGGAACTTGTTTATCTTGTTGACTGTACTTCAGATATTATGTGTGTGGGTATACGTATGCATGACTGAATGTATATATAAAGTTTTAATTGTTCTGTTTCATATAAGTCAGCACAGCTCATTGGACAATTATATTTATGTATTTGCTTCCGCTAGCCCCGTAATTTTGTTAATCTGTTCAGAGGCCTTCGGTAATCCAAGGATTACTGCCCAGTTACGATGCTAAACCTATAGGGGCGGGTTTGGGTCGTGACAGATGGTATCAGAGCACGAGTTATACCGCACACACGTGTCCATATGAGCTATAGGATGTCCTGGAAATGAAAGAAGGACATTGCATTATCATGTGTAAGCGTATGAACATATTTGAACTGATAATGAATGGAAATGAACCTATGAGTTAAGTGGAATAACATGAATGTTAATTTCAAATACTGAATGTGGAATCTATGTGAACATGAATATATGAAAGTAAAGAATCATGTGACTGTATCTGAATTGAACAGAAGTATGAACACGTCTGATATGAAATGAAATGTGAAGTCCGTAAGAGCTTTCCCTATATTGATGATTACCCTGTTTGTGTGTAGACAATGGAAGGGACAAGGAATATAGATGAATCTGAATCTTCTGACGCTAGAATTAGCCGGTTAGAAAGAATGGTTGAAGCCTTAACTGAAAATTTGAAACAACAGCAACAAGGGCAAACATATGTGCCTGAACCAGTTAGTTATGATATGATAACACTGACACATAAATACAATAAGATTAAACCACCAGAATTTCTGGAGGGTATTGAACCGTTAAAAGCCGAGGCTTGGGTTTTAGAAACTGAGAAAATATTTGAGCTATTTTCGTGTACTGAGGCACAGAAAGTTTTGTTGGCAACATTCACACTCAAAAAGGAGGCTAGGAGATGGTGGATGTTAGTGCGAAATGATAATGAGGGTGTAACATGGGATAGGTTTAAAGAGATTTTCTTCGAAAAATATTTTCCCCAATGCATCCGAGATAGGAAGGTATCCGAATTTGAACAACTAAAACAAGGCAAAATGACTTTGGCCGAATATGAAACAAAATTTAATGAGTTAGCCCGATATGCACCCCACATGATAGACACTGACTACAAAAAGGCTAGAAAATTTGAAGGTGGGCTTGACTTAGATGTGTTTGATCGAGTTGGCGTCTTAAAATTGCCAAAATATGTGGATGTTCTTGATAGGGCCTTAATCTCCGAGACAAACATAGCAACCTTGAAAATATCCAAATCAACATCATCAACTGGACCAGGAAGAATGAAACAGAAGAAACAAAAAGTTGAAATGACTGGTAATTCAGTGACCCCTGCGAATGAAAAATTTGGGGCAACAACTGCGAACAAAGAAAGTCGGGGGAGTAATGTAAACAATGATATACCTATCTGTAGAGAATGTGGGAAACAACATTGGGGTATCTGTCGCCGCCTGTCAGGGGCTTGTTTTAGATGTGGTCAGAGAGGACATTTGGCTAAATCTTGCCCGCGAACTCATCTGGACAACAAAAAGCCTAAATCTACACCTTAGTTCCAGAAAATGCTCAGAACACTGGAATGACTAACGCATGTATTACCTTAATTATGTGCAATTGTTTATATGAGAATTTTGGTGGAAAGTGCACATTTCTTAACTTGATATAGATTGTGGAAATATTGATTGAACCGATTGAATTGTTAGTTTTATGAACCCGTGTCAATTGAATCTTGTGAACTTAACGAATCACCTGTGTCTTAGAAATTATTGAAACTTGTGAACAATGGGAATTTGTCGGGTTGAATCTTCGAACCGTATTGCAAAAATTTAATATGAACTGTTAGGTGTGATCTTTTGAACTATTGAACATGGGAACGTATTGTGATTGACTTTAACTTGGGAAATCTGTATGACCATGATTAGAATTGAATCGTCATATATCGACTGACACCATCGAATGATTATACCCGTGTTCTCGTGTTGTATATGTGAATTAGCCACGTAGGGAATTTCCGAAATTGAGAACCTATGTCAGTTTGGAAGAATGAATTTCTGCTTATGAATTTGCGAACGAATGCCTAAGTAATGATTGATCCGAGACTCGTATTTGTATACATATGTCCTCGCTTGTGAGACTATTAGAATGGATGGGGTTGAACTGGGGTTAATGAACACTTTGAGACTTACTGGTTGATGTGAACTAATGTGTCTGACCTGTTGAACTGTGCTCGAACTGTAAAGTGTGGAGCCACACTAGTACTGACTGTATATGGAATGTTGGTTAATCGAACTCGACACACTCTTTGTATCTGCCGCATTTGTATCTAGACTGAGTAGACTTATGACTTATTGCCTTAATCATCGTATCTAGAGAAACTATTTTGTGTTTATCTGTGCATAGAACTCGTGAATCTGTATTGGGAAGGTTATTAGACTCTGGACATGTATATAGATGACTATACCTTTGCTCAGAATGACTGATGTGATTATTGTTGATAACTTGACTATTGAAATTATGACTCTGGGAATTTGTTATGTTGACTGTGATACCTACTTCTTGATGTGAACAACTAACTACCTGTGCACCACATGTGAACTTACTTGGAAAATCTAACACTGTATATGACCTAAACTCCTCGATATGAACTATTGTGATATATATAACTTTGATGTGAATTGAGAACTGATGAATGACATGGCTGTGTGGCTAAGGGAACTAACCGACTAAAAATTTGAATCGATCTTGAATACTTAGGAAGAATGTGAACTGTCAACAGCAGACTATGTATAGCGATCCTGGGTTTTTATCCCTTGTGTACAGTGATCCGGACTTGTGTCCGTGGATGTTAGCAGTTGTTTAAATGTTGTTTACGTCCTTTCATACTTTGTATTTGAGTTATAGGATGTGTTGGGCAAGTTTGTTACAGGTTGGTTGTGTTTGGGAGCAAATGGTTGCTGCCCAGAATTTTGGTCCTTCGCTCGAGCGAGAAGTTTGTCGCTCGAGTGAGCTCTTTGTTTTGGATCCTTCGCTCAAGCCAGGGTTTGGTCGCTCGAGCGAGAGTCGAGTTTCGTGTCTGGTGGATCGAGCGAGAAGTCTTGAGCTCGAGCATACGTCTACGTCTCATTTTGACCTGAGAGCTGTGTTTCTTGGCTCGAGCGAGCTTTCCTTCGCTCGAGCGAGCGAGGTGTATGTTTTGAGTTTCCTCGCTCGAGCGAGCATTCTGTCGCTCGAGCGTGCTTCTGGGTTGCAGACCTGAAGCTTTGAGTTTTTGGCTCGAGCGAGACTTTCTTCGCTCGAGCGAGTATTCTTTGTGTCTGGTCGCTCGAGCGACCAATCCTTCGCTCGAGCGAGCCTGTTTTATATCAGTAGCAGCAGCGGGGAAAACATCACTTTTTCATCTTCTTCTCTTTTTCAAACCCTAGATCCGAGACCCTCTCTCTCTAGACTTGTCTTCTCTCTAGGATTTCATCTCCCTCTAGTGTGAATCTATCCTAGATCCTTTGTTAAAAAGATAGAGAGTGACTTGGGCTTTGTTCTAATCTGAAAAACTTGGGATTTGGAGCACGTTGGATTTTGGTCTTCATCTCCGTTTGAGCTCAAACTTCGAGGTAGGGATACCCTACTCCTCTTTATGAGCTTTGTCTTTGAATTTTGGCATTTTGATTATGTTGGAGGTTGTTGTGTAATTATGAGAAAGTTGGGGTCTTTTGTGTAATTTTACAAAAGTTGGGTTTCGTTTATATAAACCAATATGCATGTTTGGCATAGAGAAATGAGTTGAATGTTGGATTATGGATGAAAATGGAACCTTAGGGTTGTTATGTAACTTATGGGAAAAATGCCCTAATTACATAGTTAAATTAATTGGTATAATTAATTTGAAGAGAAGAGGAATTGAATTGAAAATGTTGATTATATATCCATTTGGTGCATTTATTTTCGGTATAGAAATAACTGCTTTGGGCTATCGGTGGAGGATAGTCTTGATTGTTGTAGACAATGCATGATGATTAGGCAAACTAAAACTAATCGATTGAATAGGCTATCGAATATAGCGGCTAGAATAATACATTAACTTTATGTATTGAGTGATTGTATATGATCTATGTTTATATACATGTGTTGTGTGGGAGGAGATAGGGGATGTACTCCACGGTTTAGGGGAAGATAGGGGATGGATCTCTAAACCGGATTTTGTGTGACATTGATACAGCACTACAATGTGTATCAAATGTTGATTATGGAAGTGTTCAAATTGATTTGATATAGCACTAAAATGTATATCGTTATCAATTGTGAAGTATAGAAGTGATTCTATGTTATGTTGATATAGTATCGAAATGTGTATCTTTCGTAAAGTGTGGAAATGGTGTATGTGTTATCGATACAGCATAAAAATGTGTATCCATCATGAATTTTGAAAGTGTTTTAAAGATGAGTCTAAATCTCATTCAGTTATTTGGCTAAGTGTTGAGCCTTGTTTTCAAACTCAAAGTTGAAAAGGAAATGGGAAATGAAATGTAACATGGACTTAATGTCATGGAACCGGAATGTGATATATGTAGCTGTATCTGTGTTGACCATCTATCAACTGCTAATCTTTTAGTCATTGTTCATAGCTGGTTTAGTGTATTTCTGTTGGACTGTGGCTCACCCTTTATGGGACATCATTTTCAGGTACAGGTAGCATGCCACCTCCAAGGACATAGTTTGGGAGGCTAGAGGCAGACAGTCTTTTGTCGTTTTGTTATCTTTTGGATGTATTACATGTAAATTCAAGCCAAGGGCTTAATGTGTATTTGAGTTAGTACTCTCTTTTTGTAACCAAGTGTTAACTTGGAAAGCTGTAAGCCCGTAGGGCATTTGCTTTTGTTTCTAACATGTAATACTCAATGTAATGAATTACTCTGATGAATAGAAGAATATTTATCTTTTATATCAATGCGTGTCTAAATTGATGGGTTTTAATGTTATTATTTTGAGGGCGTTACACTATGTGATTACGAATAGCTTCTTACCATCTGCTTAGAACTGATTGGGACACACGTGAATAGGATTATGGAATTGGTAACTTATGTTTGGAGAATATGAGGATACTGTATACGTGACATGTGATTAATTGCCTGATATTACCGTTACTACCTCGAATCTGTTTGATGAAGAGAATGATTGCATATGTGTTACTGTATTTCAAACAAATGGAATCTATTGGCAACGGAATAGTTTGATGATAAACCTTAACTACCTGGAAGTATATGTAATCAGTACGACTGCTTCTGTGGTGACACATAGTATGATTGAATCTGTGGAAACTGAGATTGATGAATAGTATATGAATGATTACTTCGGAATTCCGTTTACTGCAATGGGGTCAATGTACGAACTTACCTTGTATTCCTGATAACTTCAGAATGACCTGGACTGACTGTGATGGATTACCGAATTGAGAACCCAATTGAACAAAGACTGAATGATTGACTCGGAAATGAATAAATCGAATCTCTGTAACTTAACGGGGGGAAATTACTTATGAAAATGCAAATCTATAACCCCGATAAGTTCTTGATATAAGTAATGTGAGTGTTAATACAGTAAAGTTGTGTGCAACTGTATCTATGTTCTGTGTCATGAAATAAGTTTTGTTTTCTGATATGCTACATGTTGTATATTGAATGAATGTTCAATCTCTGATATGTGTTTGTGGCATCCTTAGCATCACATGATATGCGTCCCTTTATGGGTCATCAGGTCCCTTTATGGGTCATCAGATTTGTAATGCTAAGGGATGTACCACGTATGATTATATGCAAAATCTGAATATGAAAATGATTATGAATGTGTATATGAATCTGTTCTGCTACCCAGATCCGGAGGTTCCTTTATGGAACTGGTTATTCGTAACCTCACGTGTATACGTTCTGTTCTATTCTGCTCTGTTTCTCGGATTCGGAGGTTCCTTTATGGAATTGGTTATTCATAACCATCACGAATCTGTATCTGTTCTGCATCTGCTCTGTTAGTGCTAATGAATGCATCACGTATGCTTAAGCAAGAATTGTGACATCTATGTATGATCTGGACAAGAATATGAAAATGAACATTGTAGACACCCCATTTTTGACCATCCTCAAGACTTGGACGTCACCGCTTGAACACTCGGTGATCATCCATGTTCGTATTCGTTTTGAGTTCCCGGAGGTCTCGGCTACGCGCCCTGCCTCAGGATCTCTCAGCTTGACTGTTTTGTGTTTGGTTTTGCACCAAACACTTGTGTTTTTGCTTCTGAGGGTAGAGAGTAGCTTGTTAGCTACCCCTGACACCCACCGGTCCTGGCTTGATGCCACCGGCCATTGGTGAAATATACCATTGGCCGGTCGGCATCTTGTGTGGTCGGCCGGCCATCTGTTTGGCCGATGGCCTCCTTTTCTGGCCGATACCACCTTTTCGCCTTTTTTAAGCATAATGCATGCCAGTTGTGCCAGCTGAAATGCATGGACCCTGCCCCCATGCACGGGTGTGGCTGTTTTGAGCCTTTGACCCTTTTTGATCCAACTTCTTGCACCCTTTGCTCAAGTTTCTTGAGGAAGCTTGACCCTTTGTCTTAGCTTCCTCAAGAAGCTTGCACCCTTAGCTTAGCTTCCCTTGGAAGCTTGACCCCCTTGACCCTTTTATATTAGCTTCTCTAAGAAGCTTGGAGCCATTCCATTGTCTATATGAGAGCCCCCTCCTCCTCCTTTGTGTTGGTTCAGCAAAACCAGAGAAAAATACATATATATATCTGATATACACTTTCTCTCTAATATCCCCTCTCTCTCTTTTCATTGTGTGTGTGTTTAAGGGCTAAGAGGGTGATTTCTTCTTAGTTTTGCACTAAGACACACACTACTACACCATACTTCGACTTTGGGAGGCATTAAGGGTTTTTCTTGAGGTTTTGGACTGGTTTTGATCAGAAGAAGGGGGCTGCACTTGCTGTTCTTCAAGGGTTCTTCAAGGGTAACACTTTTACTTTATATTCCCCAATCTTGCACTAGTCTTTTACCTATCTTGCTTACTGTTTTAGACTTTGTGTATAACTGAAAAAAGTCTTATATTTGCATGCTTAAGATACTTCATTAAGGTTGTTTTGGTGTTGGGGGTCGACCTCCCCCTCTTAGGCCTTATTTGGCCATTTTGGTGCTCTCTTTGTTAAGCTTTGGTTACTGTTGTGTGTTGACCTTCTCACCACTGAAATCCAGTGGTGAAGAAGGAGTTTTGAAGTCTTGTATAGGGGAAGGACACCCCTCTCCCTTGGCCTCTCTTTTGTTTGCATCTTTGGCCCATAAGGGTAGCATGTATGATTAGTTGTTCTTGGCTTCATTTAAGAGGTTTTTGGGTGTTGTTGGGTCACATTATGCCTCTGTTTTTGGTCAGATTAGTGACCCCTTTCATGCTTAATATACTTGCTTTGTATTCCCCTCTTTGGCCTAGAAATGCATCATGCATGTAGCCTACCATACTCTCATGTTTTAGCCTAACTTTGTGAAGTTCTTAGCCATGTCTTACCATGCTTGAGGTCTATTGGGTGCTGTTTTGACCATATTTGCCATGTTTGGTATAGCCTCTTTGCATTTGGGCTTGTGAGCCTTGAGGGTGTGAGTCATGAGCATTGTTGAGTTGGGTGATTTCAGTGATTTGGAGTCATTTCCCATGCTTTTTCAGTCCATAATCCATGCTCATATGATTGCATTTATCATCCCTTTCATGTCTTGAAGAATTGTTTTGTTGTGCCTTGAAATGAGCATTGTGCATGCTTAAGTGTTTAAGTCTTTGGGGCTGCCATATCAGTGGGTTTTGGGGGCTCATTTTGCATGTTGAAACTCTGTGTTTGGTTGCTTAGTCCATGCCATGAGTGGTTGGGGTAGGTGTAGAGTAATGCTTCACTTGGTGGCTTTGCATGCCTTTTGTTTTGGACCATTTCCTTCCTGGCATGATTTGACCATGTTTCGTGCATGTCCTAGTCATGTTTTGGTCGGCCCTAGACTATTTTCAGTCATCTTGGCCTTGCGGGGCTTGTTTGACATGGCCTTAGCTCAAGCATCTTGACTAGCTTTGAACCTTGGACCAATTGGCATGCTTGTTTGTTTGACATTGTGGCCCCTTTTGCACCACCTTTGGCTACTGTTTTAGGGTGTGGCTAAGGCCTCCCATTTCAGTCTAAGTCCATTCTTGTGCATAGTTGTATGTTTGACTTGTTGCCTCTCATTGCATGCTTACATTGTACCATGTTTGCATCACATGTTAAATTGCATTGTATTGCCTCTTGCATGATTAGCACGTTGCATGCTTGCATAATAGATTGCATTACATTTGGCATTTTTTGCATCTTAGCCTCATGTTGCACTCTTGAGCCATGTTTGTATACACGCATTGCATTGCTTGGTTTAAGGTGTCAAACCAAGCACGGGGATGAGGGGCGTTTGTACTCAAAGTGACGTAACGCGCCTCAATCCTCGGTCGCCAATGCCCTTGACTTCAAACATGATAGGGCATAAGGCACTCATCTCTTTTGTTGCATGCATTTCACATTGAATGGCAAACTTGGCCTCTTAGGCCATCATGCATCAAAATGCATAATTGATGGCTCGAGGGTCGAGGGTCATGCTCCCTTAAGTCCATTGCATGATAGGGAGTGTGACTATGCTCACATTCACTTGAAAATTCCATGCCATACACTGCTTGCCCTCTGCTGCTGTCAACTGCAGGATTCTGCAGGAAGAGATGGCCGGCCGGCCACTCACAGTGCCGACCGACCATCAGTGTCTGGCCGGTGGTCCAACATTTAGCCGATAAGCCCATTCCCATGGCCGGTGGAGTTTAATTGTGGCCGGTGGCACTCCAGAGCACTCAGGAGGAAGTTCAAAGCAGTTCTGGAAATTTTCATGATTTTCAGAGGAGCAAGGCAGTGTAAACAGAGGCAACAGTGGCATGGCACAGGTTTCCGGGCGGGGCGAGTCGAGCATGCATCATCCTAGCATTCCGAGGCGGGGCTGCGGCCACCCTCTTCCTGCATTTAATTTGTTAAATTAAATAGAAGATATGTAACATTTAATTAGTTAGAAGAGTTAATTATTTATTTGTTTTGTAATATTTATTCGGACCCTCCGAGCGAGGGCAATTGTGTAATAAGTGTGGGTGAGTGTGTGTATGTCTTCCAACCCCACTTCTTTCTTCCCTTTTATTTACTAGCTTTCGATGGTTAGTTTAGGGCATGTTTCTATTAGCATACTTATGATAGCATGTTTGCATACATTCATTCGTTTTGCATGCACCGGGCTCAGTGCATCATACTAACTACATTTGTATTTCAATCCCAACTTGAATACGTGATAGCTGTAGCATCATCATATGCCATATTAGGATAGCTGAGCTTATTGTAGTTGCATCTCGCATGTGTTGCATTAGCCATCTTAACATGAACTAGGATCATGCATATGATTACTAACTAGTTTCTGTTTTGGCTTGGAGTACTTGGTAAGCATTTATGTTTTAGCATCCTTGCATGCGTGTGGGTGTTGCCATGTCAGCATGCTGTACCATGAGGCTATTTGCTTATATGATATACCTGTTTGAATGCCTGTGGGTGGAGGTTGAATTACCTGAATTGGAATAATACATTAAAAACTGTGAGTTTTAAGCCCACTAGACAGTGGCAAAACCATATTTTCTAAGCCCACTTGAGGGTGGCAAAACCTGCATTTTAGCCTACTTGCGAGTAGCAAACCGTTTTCAAAACAAACATGAGATGCTTTGTTCCAACTCAGGCGACTCAGTCTATACTTCTTAGTTGAGGTCATCCCCCTCTTGCATGATCATAAGTTTTTCAAAAACAACCGGCTTCGCGAAGCGTGCAAGTCCAACTTTCAAACTGCATTTTGAGCATGTCACTTGCATTTTGTCCCTGAACTACGCTGGTTTGATTCCTTGCAAAGGGATACGTAGGCAACCTTCGGGTTCAACCACTTGCATTACATCTTGTTTGTTTGCCAAAGTCTTACGGCCTTGTCAAAAGGGTCGTCTTTAGGCTTTGACATTCACTCACGTCATGAAATGACTTTGAACTCTGTCAAAGAGGGCAACTGTAGACACCCCATTTTGACCGGCCCTAAGAGTTGGGCGCTTTCTTTTAATTACCCGATGATGATAATTAGAATGTGTTTCTCACAAAATTCTCAGTAAGAAAGATGGAATTTAAGTTTTAATCCCAACCTTCACCCATTTTTTGGCCAAACTATTTTAGACCTTAAAACCCTTTTTTCAAAATATATATATTTTTTAAATGTTTCTACAATGTCCCGAGGCTCCCATTTCGATTAAAATATTGCACCGAGTAAGGACAAAGTGGAAATAAATGGAAGGGAGGTGAAACTTTTTGAAAAATATTTAAAAAACATCTTCTTATAGGTTTGGAGTTGAAGGAAATAGGAGGGGATGAAAGAAAACTGGTTTAGGAAAAGGATGAGTATCAAATCATTAAGAAGGAAATGAGCAGCCTGCACTAAATTAGGCATTTTTCTTTGTACACTTGGAATTTAAATGTGAGGCCACCACCATTGGAAGTAGACTTCTGGGGCTTCATTTAGACCCAAGAACCACCTCAGACCAAGTCCAAATAAGGGAGATATGCCCATTTGAAGTTGGGCTTAAGAGCAGATTTTGTTGACCCAGCCCGAGACAGCCTTTACTAAATTAGGCATATCTCTTTGTACACTTGGAATTTAAATGTGAGCCCACCACCATTGGAAAGTAGACTTCTAGGGCTTCAATTTGGACCGAAAAACCGCCTAAAACCAAGTCCATATGGGGGAGATATGCCCATTTGAAGTTGGACTTAAAAGCAGATTTTGTTGACTCGGCCCAAGACAACAATAGCCCATTTTTTCTTGGTTTTGGTTCGGTTGGGACAACCCATTTACCTATTCTCTGAGCCATTCAAGTGCATCCACTCATCCTCCATTATACCTAATCATCCCCCATTATCAAAAAGAGGTTTTGTTTGCATTCATAAAGGAGTATCCCATGCAACCACCTTGAAAATTTGCTCTCCCATCACATTCTTGTCTCCCACCTTGTCTCCCACCTTCTTTTTGACCTTTACTCTCCCTCATTGCCTGTATAGAATGATCATCTTGTAAGAGAGAAGGAAGACCACGAAATTGAAGAGAAAGGAGTGAGAAAAGAGTGAAAAAAGAGAGAAAAATTGAGTTTTTGAGCCAAAAATATTCCTATCTTCCATATACACCCCATACCTTCCATAGCTACTGAAATTCCTCATTTCCATGCACCAAAACCACTCCAAAAATTCTGATATAGCCAAAGATCAATTGCCTTGATCATAAGGAAGAGTGTTTAGTGATTGAAAGTGAGAAAAACTAGAGAGTTAGCCACTTTTCTATACCACAAACTCCACAAACTCCATAATTTTGAATTGAGGATTTGAGAACACACTTCCTACACTTGAGGGTGATCAAGAGGAAGTTTGGAAATCAAAAAGTTCAATCTTTCTTTGGAAGGTGAATTGTTAGTCTTTCATTTTCTTATATTTTATATCTTATATTTATTTTCATGCTTCTTATTTCATTGTGTTTTGTTATAATCTAAGTGGTTTGTTTATCTCATATTTATTTTCTTACTTTATTTTCATAGTGTATTGTTATAATCCTAGTGGTTTGTTGAGCTCATAATTATTTATTTATTTATTTTTTTTTTATCGCATGCTTAATTTTATATTAGTTTTGTTGTAATCTTGCATGTTCTACCTCATATTTTTTTTTTTTGTGTATTAGTCTCATATTAGTTCTGTTGTAATCTTGCATGTTCTATCTTATATTTGTTTTATTGCTTTAGGTTTATGTTGTGAGTTTGCACTTTTTATTTTATTTTATATTTGTTTTCTTCTTGTTTTTTTTTTAATCTAACCGGTAGTGGCTAGTTGAGCCACCTACATATTTTTTGTTTGTTCATTTTCTTGGTTTCGCAACAAGACAGGTTTTGCTTGGCCTAGTTGGCGGCCGGCCTAGTTGGCCAACCGTTAGCTTCTTCCGAAACAAGATGGCGTAATCTCCCAATATTGATCAATTTCCGCCGGCGGTTCTAAAGAACATGAAGCTTTTATTTTATTTATTTTTTATTTTGAGTGTATTGTGAGGTTTTTATTTTGTTGTAATATTCTCCTCATCTCTCTCTAATTTGATTTGTAATTATTCTTTAAAATGTTGTAATAATTCCCCGCCCCGCTTCTTTCTATCCCGTTCTTTTACTTGCTTTCTTTATTTGTACATAAACATCATATTTATTTTTCATCATAGTTATGCTTTGCATCCATATTTTATGCATCTTGATTCGGCTAAGTTTGCATTTGTGGATTTAATCAATTCCTATGTGATTATGTGCGCTACCTCATGTTCTTGAGATGATTCACATATCATATTTAGAAGCCGAATCTTTAGTTGCATCTCATGAGTGAATTGCATTAGGATTTTGTATATAAGATCATGCATATTTTACTAACTTTGTTTTGTAGCTTGTTCGTGGGACGTCAAACATGTAAGTTTTTATGCTTTAGCATCCCATTTGTGTGTGTTTTTCTTACTATGTTAGCATTCTACCATGAGGCTACTTGCTTATTGATATAACTGTATGAATGCCAGTGGATGAAGCTTGTTGTTTGAATTGGAATAATTCAATAAATGTACGTTTTAAGCCCACTTTGCAGTGGCAATTCACAAACTCTAAGCCCACTTTGTCAGTGGCAAATTCAAACCCTTTTCAAAACAAACATGAATTGAATTGTTCCAATTGAGCAAACCAGTCTATACTTGTATGCTTCACATAGTAAATTTTAGGATTTATTCAATAATCAGAACATGAACATATAAAGAAAATAAAAAAAGTCATATCATGGTTTAGTAGAGGCCGATCTTTTGATCGGGTGAGCGGGGGTGCTCATTATTGACCTTCCCCTCTCATACCTAAGGTTTTGAGCCAAGCATCCTTGGTTACGACGAACAGTGGCCTTGGCACGAGCCATGGGTTTCCTAATTTCTCAAAATATTAGGTGGCGACTATGAGATCTGATGACGCAGTCCATTTTTGACAAAATTGCAATAAAATGGATTTTCAATAAAAGTTGCCAAATCTGGACTCTCATCTACGTGTCACATTGCACTCGTGAGACTAGATCAAAGAGATCTCGGGAGTCCGAACTGTTTAACCGCGCGCGGGTACCCCCCGGGCTGTTACAACAGTTTCTGGGGGGTACCTGCGCGCGTTAAACAGTTCGAACTCCCGAGATCTCTTTGATCTCAAGTCTCACGAGTGCAATGTGAAACGTAGATGAGAGTCCAGATTTGGCAACTTTTATTAAAATCCATTTTATTGCAATTTTGTCAAAAATGGACTGCGTCATTAGATCTCAGAGCCGCCACCTAATATTTTGGGAAATTAGGAAACCCATGACTCGGTGCCAAGGCCACTGTTCGTCGTAACCAAAGATGCTTGGCTCGGAACCTTAGGTATGAGAGGGGAAGGTCAATAATGAGCACCCCCGCTCACCCGATCAAAAGATCAGCCTCTACTAAACCATGATATGACTTTTTATTTTCTATATATGTTCATGTTCTGATTATTGAATAAATCCTAAAATTTACTATGTGAAGCATACAAGTATAGACTAGTTTGCTCAAATTGGAACAATTCAATTTCATGTTTTTTTTTTTAAAAGGGTTTGAATTTGCCACTTGACAAAGTGGGCTTAAAATTTGTGAATTTGCCACTGCAAAGTGGACTTAAAACGTACATTTATTGAATTATTCCAATTCAAACAACAAGCCTTCATCCACAAGCATTCAAACAGTTTATATCAAGTAAGCAAGTAGCCTCATGGTAGAATGCTAACACATAGTAAGAAAAACACACACAAATGGGATGCTAAAGCATAAAAACTCACAGATTGACCGACGTCCCTCGAACAACTACAAAACAAAGTTAGTAAAATATGCATGATCTTATATACAGAATCCTAATGCAATTCACTCATGAGATGCACTAAAGATTCGGCTTCTAGAATATGGCATGCGAATCATCTCAAACATGTGATAGCGTACAAAATCATAAGATAATCAATTAAACCATAGATGCAAATTTAGCCGAATCTTAATGCATGGAACATGGATGTAAAGCAGGGATATGCATGACATGTCAAGATATATACATATGTACAGTTGGGGAAAGCGATTAAAGAATGGGATAGAGAGAAGCGGGGTGGGGGAATTATTACAATACTTTAAATATTACATATCTGAAGGAGAGAGAGAGAGAGAGAGAGAGAGAGAAGGGAATAATAAAATGAAATAAAACCTCACAACCACTCAAAATAAAAATAAAAGTTTTGAACTCTAGCCATTCCGCATCTAGCAAAGATCCATGTGTCTTCGATTCGATCCAGCGGGCCTTGGCCCACATCAGCAGATTACCGTCTAGCCCATGTACTCATGTTAAGCATCTTCAATGGAGGGCCCCACCATCTTGAATCATGTGTTGATGTTGCTGAAAATTCATGGATTTGGCAAAGATTAACCCATCAGAGGATCTGTCATCTTCTTGTTGTCTGAATTCAAAAGACCGTAACCCAATAGTTGAAGGATTGGTTGAACTGAGATAGAGTTATATTCTTTTTCAGGTCCCTTGTGTGTTACAGATTGCCTCCGCCTGGCTGGCCTTGAGGATGAATTTCAGCCCTGTTTAAGAGCTGGGTCTCATGTCCTCCTCTTTTTTTAGAGAAAGAGATAGTGCCGTGTTTTCTCCAACTAACAGATTGCAGCGCTGTTTGGTGTGAAGGAGAGAGATCAAAGCTTGTTGGAATGGAACAGCAGTGATAGGAGAGGCTTTGGGTTGATGATTGAATTGATGAGGGTGTTTACGGTGCAGATGCGGTGCTTCTCCGGCTGCTGTTTGCAGTGATTATCGGCGGTGATCGAAGTGGTGCTGGTAGTGCATCATTCAAGAGAGCCATGAGGGAGGGAGAACCTTGAGAGAGAGCCGTGTGTGTATGTGCTGTGTGGTGTGTGTAGCAGTGGCTGGGTTTGCCGTGTGTGCATGTGGTTCCTGTTGTGAAGCTAATGTGTGTATGGTAGTGTGCATGTGTATGGGACAGAGAGAGAGATCGAGAGACCCAATTGTGGATCAAGATCTCAGGTCAAGAGACCCAATGTGTGTGCGTGAGTCTGAGTGGTGTGAATCATGTGTGTTGAGTGGTGTGTGTCGAGTGTGGTGGGTTGTGTGCATGTGTGCATGTGTTGGGCTGCTGCTGTGTATGGTATGTGCATGGAGTAGTGTGTGGGTACCGAGTGTGTGCTGGGTAGTGTATCAGTCGTGTGTGCTGGGTGCATGGGTTGGTCGTTGGTTTGGGGAGAGAAAAGTGTACCCTCAGAGAGAGAGAGACAAGAGCCCAAGCGAGAGAGAGAGAGAGAGAGAGATGTAAACCGAAGGGAGAGAAATCAATCCCTCTCCCCCCCCCCTTTGTGTGTGTTCTTCTCCTCCCTTTGTCCATGTGTCTGTGTTCTGTGCGAGAGGAGAGTGAGTTGTGTGTGTCTTGTGTGTGGGAGAAAGTGGCAGTGTGTGTCTTGTGTGTGTGTTCTGGGTGTGTGTGAGCTTGGCTGAGGTGGTGTGTGTATGATGTGTGATGTGCTTGCCGAGAGAGAGAGATGGTGTGTTCAGTGCATGTGTATCCTTCTCCTTCTCTCTACCCGTGGTGGTGGGTCTCCTTTTCTAGAGAGAGAGAGCCCGTGTGTATGGTGTTAGCAGCTATGGCTTCTCCCCCTTTGCCCTCTATCCCCAGCCCTCTATTTGAGAGGGAGATATGATTATTAAACCAACCTCCCCACTCACTCCTTTCTCTTATCTCTCTTTTTTCTTTTCTTTTTTATTTCCCACTCCTCTCACCTGCTCCTCTTTTTCTATCTTCTTCACCTGCTCCTTTCTCTTTTTGAAAATTGCCTCCATCACTCCCTTAATCATTGGAATGATATTCTCCAAAGCCCCATTTACGATACACCATTTCTTTTTGTTTTTTTTTTTTTTTATCATTATCCCACCCAAAACAAACCAGAATCATAATGACCACCCCGTTTTTTTTTTTATATTTTCTTTTCTATTTTTTTTTCTTTTTTTTTATCAAATATCAAAAATGTATTATTTATACCAAACATCTACAATTATGTATGAACACACAAAATTATATAAAATTATACAATACTACAAATTTATAAAATAATAAAAATATTTTAATTTGGCCAAAATGGGAGAGGTTTCGGATTAAAATTTCAATTTGATTTTTCTGGTGAGGGTGGTCAAAATAAAGTGCCCAAGTCTTAGGGCTGGTCAAAATGGGGTGTCTACAGTTGCCCCTATTTGACAGAGCTCGAAGTCATTTCATGATGTGAGTGAATGTCAAAGCCCGAAGACGACCCTTTTGACGAGACCGTAAGATTTGGGCAAACAAACAAGATGTAATGCAAGTGGTTGAACCCAAAGGTTGCCTACGTATCCCTTTGCAAGGAATCAAACCAGCGTAGTTCAGGGGCATGATCATAAGGTTTTCAAAAACAACCGGCTTCGCGAAGCGTGTAAGTCCAACTTTCAAACTGCATTTTGAGCATGTTTTGTAGTAAAATATGCATGATCTTATATACAAAATCCTAATGCAATTCACTCATGAGATACAACTAAAGATTCGGCTTCTAAAATATGATATGTGAATCATCTCAAGAACATGAGGTAGCGCACATAATCACATAGGAATTGATTAAATCCACAAATGCAAACTTAGCCGAATCAAGATGCATAAAATATGGATGCAAAGCATAACTATGATGAAAAATAAATATGATGTTTATGTACAAATAAAGAAAGCAAGTAAAAGAACGGGATAGAAAGAAGCGGGGCGGGGAATTATTACAAACATTTTAAAGAATAATTACAAATCAAATTAGAGAGAGATGAGGAGAATATTACAACAAAATAAAAACCTCACAATACACTCAAAATAAAAAATAAATAAAATAAAAGCTTCATGTTCTTTAGAATCGCCGACGGAAATTGATCAATATTGGGAGATTACGCCATCTTGTTCGGAAGAAGCTAACCGGCCGGCCAACTAGGCCGGCCGGCCAACTAGGCCAAGCAAAACCTGTCTTGTTGCGAAACCAAGAAAATGAATAAACAAAAAATATGTAGGTGGCTCAACTAATCACTACCGGTTAGATTAAAAAAAAACAAGAAAACAAATATAAAATAAAATAAAAAGTGCAAACTCACAACATAAACCTAAAGCAATAAAACAAATATAAGATAGAACATGCAAGATTACAACAAAACTAATATGAGACTAATACACGAAAAAAAATAAATAAATAAAAATAAATAAATAAATATCAGGTAGAACATGCAAGATTACAGCAAAACTAATATGAAATTAAAGCATGCGAATAAAAATAAATAAATAAATAAATAATTATGAGCTAAACAAACCACTAGGATTATAACACACACTATGAAATATAAAGTAAGAAAATAAATATGAGATAAACAAACCACTTAGATTATAACAAAACACAATGAAATAAGAAGCATGAAAATAAATATAAGATATAAAATATAAAAAAATGAAAGACTAACAATTCACCTTCCAATGAAAGATTGAACTTTTTGATTTCCAAACTTCCTCTTGATCACCCACAAGTGTAGGAAGTGTGTTCTCAAATCCTCAATTCGAAATTATGGAGTTTATGGAGTTTGTGGTATAGAAAGTGGCTAACTCTCTAGTTTTTCTCACTTTCAATCACTAAACACTCTTCCTTATGATCAAGGCAATTGATCTTTGGCTATATCAGAATTTTTGGAGTGGTTTTGGTGTATGGAAATGAGGAATTTCAGTAGCTATGGAAGGTATAGGGTGTATATGGAAGATAGAAATATTTTTGGCTCAAAAACTCAAATTTTCTCTCTTTTTTCACTCTTTTCTCACTCCTTTCTCTTCAATTTCGTGGTCTTTTTCTCTCTTACAATATGATCATTCTATATAGGCAATGAGGGAGAGTAAAGGTCAAAAAGAAGGTGGGAGACAAGGTGGGAGACAAGAATGTGATAGGAGGGCAAATTTTCAAGGTGGTTGCATGGGATACTCCTTTATGAATGCAAACAAAACCTCTTTTTGACAATGGGGGATGATTAGGTATAATGGAGGATGAGTGGATGCGCTTGAATGGCTCAGAAAATAGGTAAATTGGTTGTCCCAACCGAACCAAAACCAAGAAAAAATGGGCTATTGTTGTTTTGGGCCGAGTCAACAAAATCTGCTTTTAAGTCCAACTTCAAATGGACATATCTCCCCCATATGGACTTGGTTTTAGGCGGTTCTTCGGTCCAAATTGAAGCCCCAGAAGTCTACTTTCCAATGGTGGTGGCCTCACATTTAAATTCCAGGTGTACAAAGAGATATGCCTAATTTAGTAAAGGCTGTCTCGGGCTGGGTCAACAAAATCTGCTCTTAAGCCCAACTTTAAATGGGCATATCTCCCTTATTTGGACTTGGTCTGAGGTGGTTCTTGAGTCTAAATTGAAGCCCAGAAGTCTACTTTCCAATGGTGGTGCCCTCACATTTAAATTCCAAGTGTACAAATAAAAATGCCTAATTTAGTAAAGGCCGCTCATTTCCTTCTTAATGATTTGATACTCATCCTTTTTCTAAACCAGTTTTCTTTCATCCCCTCCTATTTCCTTCAACTCCAAACCTATAAGAAGATGTTTTTTAAATATTTTTCAAAAAGTTTCACCTCCCTTCCATTTATTTCCACTTTGTCCTTACTCGGTTTACTGAAAAGTGCAATATTTTAATCGAAATGGGAGCCTCGGGACATTGTAGAAACATTTAAAAAAAAAAAAACATATTTTGAAAAGAGGGTTTTAAAGTCTAAAATAGTTTGGCCAAAAAATGGGTGAAGGTTTGGATTAAAACTTAAATTCCATCTTTCTTACTGAGAATTTTGTGAGAAACACATTCTAATTGTCATCATCGGGTAATCAAAAGAAAGCGCCCAAGTCTTAGGGCCGGTCAAAATGGGGTGTCTACAGTTGCCCCTCTTTGACAGAGCTCAAAGTCATTTCATGACGTGAGTGAATGTCAAAGTCTATAGACGACCCTTTTGACAAGGCCGTAAGACTTGGGCAAACAAACAAGATGTAATGCAAGTGGTTGAACCCGAAGGTTGCCTACGTATCCCTTTGCAAGGAATCAAACCAGCGTAGTTCAGGGGCAAAATGCAAGTGACATGCTCAAAATACAGTTTGAAAGTTGGACTTATACGCTTCGCGAAGCCGGTTGTTTTTGAAAAACTTATGATCATGCAAGAGAGGGATGACCTCAACTAAGAGAAATCAACAACCTAACACGTCTCACGCGAAAGAAGGAAGGATGGTGTAAACAACAGGCGTACATGATGTTTTTTAACCGAGTGAATCAACGACCTAACGCGTCTCACGCGAGAGGAGGAAAGATGGTGTAAACAATAGGCGCACCTGATGTTTTTAACCGAGTGAATCAACAACCTAACGCGTTTCACGCGAAAGGAGGAAGGATGGTGTAAACATCAGGCGCACCTGATGTTTTTAACCGATTTGGGCAGTGTAAACAGACAAGTGCTCCTGCTATTTTTAACCGATTTGCAATCCAAACGCGTTTCACGCGAGAGGAGGAATAGTGCCCTTGAGATCCAAACGCGTCTCACGCGAGAGGAGTATTTGAGATCCAAACGCGTCTCACGCGAAAGGAGAAAAGTGAACTTGAGATCCAAACGCGTCTCATGCGAGAGGAGTATTAGAGATCCAAACGCGTCTCACGCGAAAGGAGGAAAGTGAACTTGAGATCCAAACGCGTCTCACACGAGAGGAGTATTTGAGATCCAAACGTGTCTCACGCGAAAGGAGGTGTAACAGCGCCCGCGTGGACCTCGCTACAGTTCGGACTCCCTTTTTGTGTTGCGGTTCTAAATCTGAACCAAAGAGTCCAACTCTGGCAAATCGTTTTGAAGAAAAACAGATTTTTTGAAAAGTAGAGCCAAACATGGACTGCTTTGCCAGATTACAGAGTCGCCACCTAAATATTTTTTATGCGGGAATTCAGGAAACCCTGACTCGGTGCCGAAGGCCACGTGTCCGTCATCACCAAATGTCTTGGCTCGGGAGCTTGGGTACGATCGGGGAAGGTCAGCTATGAGCACCCCCTTTTGCCCGGTCCGAAGACCGGCCTCTACTAACCGTGATATCCGATTTTGAAAACATTACATGCTCTTATACCGATTATTAGCCTAGATTTACTACGTTATGCGTACAGCAAACAAGTATAGACTAGGTTGCCTAATTCGGAAATAATCATTGCATATCTGTTTGTTTTGAAAGCGTTTCGGGTTTTGCTACTCGCAAGTAGGCTAAAATACAGATTTCAATGAGTTTTCCAACTCAAGCAACCCAACCTCCACCCACAGGCATTCAAGCAGTTTATCTCACATAAGCACTTAGCCGCATGGTAAGCATACTGTCATGTTAACATTCACACGCATGCGATATGCTAAAGCGTAAAATACTTACATCGTACTCCGTGCCAAAACAAGAAACTAGTTAGCAGACATGCATGTCCCTAGGTCATGTTAAGTGGCTAATGCAACGCAAGCAAGGATGCAATTTAGAGTAGGCTCGGCTAACCCTAAAATGGCAGGTGAAATGCTACAACTATCACGTATTCAATTTGGAATTGAAAGTACGATGCAGTTTGTATGATGTACCGAGCCCGGTGCATGTTAACAAATGCATGGATGCACGCATGCATTGCATAAGGTATGCTAAAAATAAACGTGCCCTAATCTACCATCATAAGCAGGTAAATAAAAGGGAAGAAAGAAGTGGGGGTTGGAAGACATACAAACCACTCACCCACACTTATTACAATTATGCCCTCACATAGAGGACCAAAAGAATATACAGATTAATTAACTACGCAAGCTAATTAAAATATTACAAATTAATTAAATTAACAAATTAAATTTATCTAAGGAAAACAGTAAACCGCCTCGGGGCGAGGGCTCAATGCACGCGCACTCGGATTCCGCTCGGAATTGCACTGCCATGCCTAGCTTGCCTCTGTTTTCCCTGCTTTGCCCTTCTGAAAACTGCCAAAGTCTCAGAACTGCTTCCTTAGATACTGGGGATCACCACCGACTGAACAGAATAGCCACCGGCTGCTATATGTGGCCATCGGCACAGAATTTATCCATCGGCTGATAATTGAATGCCGGTCGGCACTAAACACTGCCGGTCGGCACAAAATGCCTGCAGAACCTGCAACTCACAGCAGCAGAGGGCAAAACTTGCATGGCAATACAATTCAAGCAACATATGCACCAAACACATTCCTTATCATGTTTGTGACTCAAAGGAGGATGTGCCTCGATTCTCGAGCCACCAATCACGCATTACCATGCATGATGGCCCAAAGAACCAAGTTGGCAACTTTGATATCAAATGAAATGCAAGCACAAAACACATCAAGGGCCCCAACCTCTATCATGCTCGATCAAGAGGCAAGGGATGCATGCCAAATGCAACCTAAGCATGCGAGCTAAGTATGCAATATGATTATGCGAACAAGCATGCAAGGCATGACGCAATGTAACAACATAACATGCACAACGCATTGTAACATGGCATACACAATGCAAGATGGGCTTACACCAACGTGAGTGGACCTCGGCCACACTCACATCAGTGGCCGATGGATGAAAATGAAGCGCCTCGAAATGCGTGCACACGGGCGCGCAAACCGAGGCGATGGCCCTAAGGCATGAAATGGCATGGAGATGATATGCAAACATGCAAATGAATTTTGGCACTGAAATGTGGGGGAAAACAGCCCCGAAATGAGGCGAAAGTACACCCGATGCATGAAATGGCCCCGAAACATGAATTTAGGCACCCGAAATGGCCTATAGCTATACCAAACATGCACAATATAGACATGGAATGAAAATACAGTAGCAAGAAAGCCCCAAGACAAGCATTTTTCAGTCATAAAAAGGGTTAAACAAAAACACACATAGGATTAAGCAAGAATGCAAAAATGGCCCCACAAGAGGGGTATTGAAGCAAGTGATACATGCGATGCCCAAATGGAAAAGTACCCTTCTACAACACTGATGAGGGACTAAAAATATGAACATTTACAGTAGATGACATCCCCCAAATCAGTATGAAAACATGCTAAAAATGTCATGCAAGAACTAGGATACATAAGGCTATAACATGAGGTACCCCAAAAATTCATCAAACCAGCAAAGACCCTTAATGAAATATGCCAAGGAGGTCAAAATATGACCATTTCCAGTTCTGATGATGGCCGAAAACAGAAGCTAGATAAGCCTAAAAAGGCATGCAAAAATGGGGGCCAAAGAGGGGTATAATGGTAGGTATAACATGGAGGCCCCAAACAAGGTTGATCCCTTCTACAATGTTGTAGAGGGACACAAAAAATAAGCTTACTCACAGTTCATGACATGCTCCAAAACAATTTACATATAGGCCAAACAAATCATGCAAATTTACGGTAAATAAGAGAGATTATGAAGTAAGTGCAAGATAGGGGGTCCAAACAGGGTTGAGCCCTTCTTCAATGTTGAAGAGGGGCTCAAAATAGGCCCTCTTACAGTTTACATTTTTCTCGAAAAAAGATCACACATGGGTTAGAAATTTCATGCAAAATAATGGCATACAAGATGGTATTGAAGCAAGTACCAAATGGAGGGCTCAAACAGGGTTGAGCCCTTAAACAAACATGAAATATGGCTCAAAACAATGACCTTTTCAGTTCTGGTCGGAGCCCAAAACAGCAAGAAAATAGGCCTAAGAGCTAGTGCAAGATTGGGGAATATAAAGCAACTAACTCACCCTTGAAGAACACTTTGAAGAACAGCCACTCCAGCCACCTTCTTCTGATCAAAACCAACCCAAAACTCAAGATCAAGCCCTCCAAGCCCCTCAAGCTCGAAGTATGGTGTAATGGTGTATGCTTTAGTGCAAAACTAAGGTAAAAGTGCACTTTTAGGGTCCCAAACACACACCAAGGATGAGAGAGAGGGAGATATAGAGAGAGAGGGTGTATATATCAGATGTATAGATATATATGCTCTGGTTTTTGATTCAAAAACTCTAACCCTAAGCAATGGAGAAGAGCGGTGCTTATATAGGCAAAAAAAAGGACTCCAAGCTTCTCCAAGAAGCTAAATGAAAAGGGGCAAAGGGTGCAAATGGTCCAAGGCTTCTAGGAGAAGCTAAGACAGCTGGCTAAGCTTCCCCAAGAAGCTTGGCCAAAGGGTCAATCTTCTAGAAGGAAAAAGGGGCCAAAAGGCTCAAAAGGATGCAAAATAGCCACATATATACACGGGGGAGTGTGCTGGTGCATTCCAACTGGCACAGCTGGGATGCACCAGCCTTGAGGGTGCAAAGGGTGCAAACCGGCCAGCAAAATTGGTCGTCGGCCAAAATAAAGTGCCGGTCGGCACTATTTTCTGCCGGTCGGCAAAATATAGTGCCGATAGATGATTCCTAGGTCAAAAAAGTGCCGGTGGGTATGCAAATTAAAGCCCCGGAAGTTAGCTTTCCAATGGCGCAAACCTTGAATTAAAATTCCTTCTGTGGAAAACGTTATGCCCTTTTTGGTGAAGCCGCGCAGACTCGATCCAACCGGGATGATGCCCAACTTCAACCAATCATACCTCCCCCACCCGGACTTGGTTTTGAGAGATTCTTGAGTGCAAAATGAAGCCCCGGAAGTCTTCTTTCCAATGGTTATGGCCTCATAGCTTAATTCCAAGTGTGTAGATAGATGAGCTTGATTTAGCGAGGACTGCTCGACTCTCTTCTACCCGGATTCATGTCGAACCTCTTCTCCAACTTGTTTTCTCCCCTCTTCTCCTCTTCTCTTCAACTTCAAACCCCGAAGTAATGTGTTTTGAAAGATTTTTCAAAGATTTCATCTCTCTTTCATTCATCTCCACTTTGTCCTTGCTCGGTTTATCGAAAAGCGCACCATTTACCGAAATGCGAGCGTCGGAACATCGTGGGAATTTTATTTCAAAAATGTTTTGAAAGAGAGGGTTTTAAGGTCTCAAAACCATCCAAAATAATTATGGTTAAAAATGGGGTGTGAAGTTGAGATTCACCTCTCTCCTTGCACCTGCGCCCTGCACACCTTCCAACACAGAGCAAACCATTAGTCGCGCCCAAGTCTTAAGGGCAGTCAAAAATGGGGTGTCTACAGTTGCCCTTCTTTGACAGAACTCGGAAGTCATAACAATGACGGGAGTATATGTCAAAGCCCAGAGACGACCCATTTTTGGCAAGGCCGAAGACTTGGACAAACAAACAAAATATAGATACAGTTGGTTGAACCCGCGGCTGCCTACGTATCCCTTTGCAAGGAATCAAACCAGCGTAGTAGTCAGGGGCAGGATGCAAAATGATATGCAGGAAGACTTTGATAATTGGACTTATACGCTACGCGAAGCCGGTTTGAAAATCCAAGATTTATGCAAAAACACAGTGTGCACAAGACAATGTGATGCAGAGTGAATGCACAAAACAATGCTAAGGAGATGCACAAAACAGTGCGAAGCAGGTTGGAATGCACAAGATAGTGCGCTAACAAGATGCACAAAACAGTGCAGTGTAAGAGTGAATGCACAAAACAGTGCTATACAGGTGCACATGAGAGTGCGATGTGGCATAGATGCCAAAACAGTGCGATGCGCAAAATAGCGCGAATGAAATGTAATGCACTAACAAGTGCAGGTAAGGTGCGCAAGATAGCGCGATAAAATGCACATATAATGCAAGTAAAATGCACAAAATAGTGCGATGCGCAAAATAGCGTGAATGAAACAATGTAATGCACAAGACAGTGCGATGCGCAAGAAAGTGCGAAAGTAAATTGCACAGAACAGTGCGATACGCTAAACAGCGCGAGTGCGATGGAATGCACAAGATAGTGCGAGTGAGATATAGCATGTAAGTGCACAAGATAGTGCGATGCGCAAGAAAGCGCGAGTGCACAAGACAGTGCGATTGAGGTGCGCAAGATAGCGCGAATGAGGCGATGCACAAGATAGTGCGATTGAATGCACAAGACGGTGCGATGCGCAGAATAGCGCGATTGAATGGATGCAAAATGCAAGTAAGGTGCACAAAATAGTGCGATGCGCAAAATAGCGCGAATGATGAATTACACAAGATAGTGCGATGCGCAAAATAGCGCGAATGAGACGTAATGTAAAATGTAATGAGATGCACAAAATAGTGCGATGCGCAAAATAGCGCGAATGAAATGTAATGCACAAGACAGTGCGATGGAGGTGCGCAAGATAGCGCGAAGATGTAATGCACAAAACAGTGCGATACGCTAAACAGCGCGAATGATTTGAAATGCACTAGACAGTGCGATACGCTAAACAGCGCGAGTGAGATACAACCACAAGATGCACATGACAGTGCAAGTGAGATACAAAGTGTAAGTGCACAAGATAGTGCGAGTGAGATAAAATGCACAAGAAAGTGCGATAAAATGCAACTTCTATGCAAGTATGGGGCATTTTCCATGCAATATTGAAAGCAAGCATATTCTATGCATGAAACAAGCAAAGCATATTCTATGCGGAATCGAAAGCAAGCGTATCATAACGATGTGCGGCACGCATGCAACAACAGTGTATATGAAAGTTCACATTCTATGCAATAGAGGAGCATCAAATATGTACTCTGGTGCCTCTAATTTGCCTCTTAGAGGACTTTGCAACACACTCAGTTCGAAAAGGGTACACCCTGTTCATATTGGCAAGATATAACATCTGCTGCTGCTTTAATTGTCGTTCTGACTTGAAGCAGGCTTACACTTGAGGCAGAGGCGCACTCATACTTCGGTAGCATTGACAAGGCCTGAAGAGGTACATCCGGAGTACAATCACGGAATTTGCTGAAGGTGAAACACACTCAGATGCTTCGATTTTCCCTCTTTTCTTTTGCTTTGTAGTCTGGAACCCCTATTGCTTCAGATAGGTCCGGGTTTTACTGTTCTCACATGATCTGGGTTGAACCCCGCGGTTTTATGAAAGAACAAATACTGTTTTGCACAAATGTGGAGAATGGCACAACACTCTGAGCACACCACAAATCATTTTTGAAATTTGAGAAAATGAGTTTTCGACTGGGTATTGAGCCTACAACTGAACACAGCGAACAAGACTCAATAACGGAAAACAAAAGGTAACAACCTAAACACAAACACAGACACTTGAAACGACTCAAAACAAGAATTGAGACAAACAAAACGACTGACGCGACGCACAGACGTGTTGCAAAGACAAGAGACTTCTTAGTTTACAAGGAGCCAGTTTCTCTGGGTATTATTTCCCACCCTTTCTTATTTGTGACTCTCACATCACTCGGCCCTCAAGCTCGGTTTTTCTCTCAAAACCCTTTTCTCGCTTTTTCTCTCAACGCACACCTCTCTATTCTTCAATCCCTCATTTTTCATCCCTCCCCTGGGTGGTTGATGGATAGATATGAAGTTGCGATCTCTTGCCCCTAGCATCCTGCTAGATTTTTGTTCACAACAGTGAGTTTCTCCCACAGAGGGGTTGTGCTACAATTGGGTGTGTAGCAAATCTGCAGCGAACATCGGTTGATGATGCCCTGCTGGGGAGTTTGGACGTGGTTAGATCTGTCCAGATGAGGAAGTGGAACATCCTGATCCATTCCAGTTCGTGCTTCGCACTTGGCTTGATACCTCGTTGCTCGGAGGATGAGAGAGCTTTCTGCATGTGTGTTGACTTCAGTGTGCCCTTTCTGGCAAGTATGCTGGCGACGGGGAAAAGACAGGAAGCCTGACTCAACTGTGCCCCTAGTTCATTATTTTGACCATTTTTTTATTTGCTTTCTACTAAAACAATTTTGACCAACATGAGAGTTAGATTAACATGCTTGTGCAATTTTCTGATTTAAAATCATGCAAGTCACGCTATGAGCACTGAAAATTTTCCTTTTTGGGTCCAAGAAAATGATCCAGTTTTGGAAAATGAAATAATTTTCGAGAGAATTAGTCAACCTCAGTAAAAATTCTCAAAAACTGTTCTGCAAAGGGCCAATGCTCAAGAAGCACGGAACCAACTCTTGAGATGCACAACCTCGGATTCGACGGAAAATTGCCCCTTGCTTGAGGGGAGCTGCATGGCAACGGAAAGTTGCCCCTTGTTTGAATGGCACCGCGGCGCATTGAATGGCAACGGAAAGTTGCCCCTTGTCTAAATGGCACCGCAGCGTATTGAAATCAATCATTCAGAGTGACGATCACAACCGAACTCTCGGATACAGAGAAGGCAAAGATGATCAAAACCATTTCATGGCACAACTGAATTTGAAGTGTTTTAGGGCTGGACTTCAAAGTGAAGTTGCCTACGTATCCCAAACATGGGAATCAAGCCTTACGTAGTTCGGGGTTAAGGTACACTCGGGTATTAACCTCTCCTTTTTAGCTCTAACTTTTGCCAAGGCGCCCGTTGCGGGTTTTCGACCTTGCGAGCTTTGTTCTTCTTTTTTTTTTTCAATTTTTGTATCTTTTCATTCTTTTTTCTTCTTTTTGTTCTTTCTTTTTTTGCATTTTTTCTTCCTTCTCTTTTCTTTTCTTTTGCATTTTCTTTTTTGTATTCTTCTCTTGCTCTAACTTTTGCCTGGGTCGCCCTTCTGGGTTTTGGCCCAGCGAGCCTCTCAAAGGGTAAAAGTGTAACAAGCCCATGCCGAATGGTTTTAGGGTTTTGAAGCCATCCGTATCCAGGAGAGTGGCCGTTGTATTGATTTACTAAAGATCCATCTTCGGCTCTTCGAGCATATCAGACATTTTTGCCCCTAGTTCGAGGGGTGCTTCTGATCTAGCTTTGCAAGCTTCTTCTGATGAGATCTGATCTTCTTGATCTGACTTTGGTGCCTCTTGTTCGAGGGCTGCTTCAAAGCTGGCCACACAGGCCTCACATCATGATTGTCCTTTGAACGTTCTGAATCCAAGTTCAAGGTTTGAAAGCAAAGGGGTTGAGTCTCGAGGCGAGAGCGATCCTAAGCTGCACAATCTCAAGAGCGATTCCACACATGTCTTCCCAGGACCGTGCAAAACATTTTTTGAAAGTTTTTAAGAAAGCGACAAATCGCTCGCGCTGAAGACAGTGTAGGACCAATCTGGATCAAAGCTAGGGTCCTTCTCAGTACTCACACTAACAAGCATGATTTCATTCATTAAGGGTTTAGCATGCCTCTCTTTCTCTCAGTTGATCAAAGTTTTGCAAATCCCGAGGAATTCCTTCCTCTTTGTTTTCACCGTAGTGTTCAAAAAGCTTTTGGAAAACTTAGGTCGATGCAATGAATTCAAGGCACAGAAAAGACACAGCTTCTAGTCAAATACTGCCATCTCATTTAGAATTTCTGGCACAACGAGCACATGGCAGATACAAACACAAGAGTGTGAAAATCACTGCTGTTCCATTCAAATCTTCTGGTGTAACTGGCTCCAAGGCAGAAACAGACTCAAAAGAAAATGAAAAGACAAACACAAAACAAAATGGTGATGTCCGAGGTAACACCCCCGGAATCACCCGACTCCTACAAACAGGACTGACTCGATACAACAAGACAGACCTTAACCAAAAAGACTGACTCAAAACAAAGAGACAGACTCTAAACCAAAACAATAGAACTGGCTCAATACCCAAGCCAGAAAGTACAAAAACTATTATTTGCATACTGCTCAAAATAGTGCGTGCCATTCCCACGTCTGGAGTAAACTGAGTGCCGCCCGCAGGTGGTTCATCCCCCGATCACAATCACATTATCCCCCACAAGTTCATTGATCAAGTGCCGATAGACTTTGCAAGACTGGTACGGTGATGATCTTGTTGTCAATCAGATCTTGTATTTCATGGCGAAGACGGGAACAACTATCAGTGACGTGGCCAACTTGTTGATGGAAGGCACAATACTTGGCCGGATCATGGGAGGGGGGAAGTTTATCTGGCAGTGGCCGCAGCTCTAGGGGTTTCAGATCCCCTTTCTACTCAGGACCCTCAAGGCCGTTGATAGAGACATGCATAGTGGGGTGAACACCCTCTGGCCCCGAGGGGGTATTTTGAGGTTTGTGGCTTTTTGCTGGATGCACCAGCAAAGGGATTGACAGGCGCTGACTGGGTTTGCTGATCTCTTCCGAGCACGGGATTAGAGTTGAAAGGAACATTCCTGGTACAACGGCCCTTCTCCCGGCTTGCCCCTTGATTCAGACTGCCCCTAACTCGAGTGGCGAAAGTGTCATCCACAGTTTTCCATAACTGCGAGGACTTGCTCTTCGTTTAATCCCTCGGCTTTCAAAGCCTCAACAGCCAACTGAAGATGTTCATGGGGACTAATGCTTGCCCCTGTCTTGTTCTTATCACTGGCCTCCACTTTGCTAAGAGGTTGGCCTTCTTCCAATGCAGCCCGTCCCAAGGTTGGGGAGCCTTTTGACATGAACTCCCTGGTATGTGATGTGGTTGATGACGGAGCCAAAACTCCAAAGGTTAGATCTGCCACAGTTCTCTGAAGATCTTCGATCATCCTCATCAGCTCAAAGTAGTGGGCTCACAGGTTTGAGATGATTGGGATTCAGGTGCATCCATCATGCACAAGTCCGTGCTTTCTGGAATGAACACCGCAGGCTTGGGCAGATGGGCTGGGGTGATGTATACGCTGGGGTCGTAAGGGACGGCCAGTGTGTGGATTAGATTGAGATGTGGATGAGGTATTTGGTCATTGGGTCTGAAGGTGGAGCTATCGTTTGGTTGTCAATGAGATTTTGGATCTCATGACGAAGGCGGTAGCAACGGTCGGTGCCATGACCGCGCTGCTGATGGTACATACAGTACTTGGAAGGGTTATGTCTGGCTGGGAGTGGGTCAGGAAGAGGTTGAGGATCGAGGGGTTTGAGATGCCCTCTTTCCATCAAGACTTTTAGTGCGCTAGTCAAGCTCATATAGAGGGGGTGAAAGTTCTGCCCTGAGCTCGGGCTGGGCCGGCTGTTTGTAGGCTTGGTTTGGCAAAAGGGTCGGTTGTGGCAACTGTATTGATTTCGGTGGGTTTGGGAATACGCTACTACGAGCATTGGTATTCCCTGAAATCACCCTCCTTGTCGGTTCACTTGTTCTGGGAATGATCCCACTGTTGAACGCATTCTCGATCTGAACCCCTAGTTCATGCAAACTTTTAAAAGTGAATAGCGGAGCGACTATCAACTTTTGCAACATATCATGTCAAGGTTTCGCACCATCATTTGCACTTGATCCCTCTCAGAAGGTCGATCTGTCATCTGTGCTGCCTTTGCTCTCCACCTCGCAACAAATTCCACAAAAGGCTCTGTTGGGTTCTGGCGGGTGACTTCAAGATCACGGGTTGTGACCTCAATCTGTGTGTTGTAGGAGTATTGCTCACTGAAGGCCTCAGCCATCTCTTCCCAATTCTGTTTCACAGAGTTCTCCAATTTCGTATACCAGATTGCGGCTATCCCAGACAAGGTTCGGCCGAATAGTGACAATTTCTGGGCTGTGGTCAAACCCATTGGTCTCAGAATATCAGAAAACAGGTGGAGGTGCACCGTTGGGTCTCCAGAGCCATCGAATCGATCAATATGTGGCATCTTGAACTGATCCGGTAATGTCACCATTGAGTCGGTATAACCATCCTCTATATCAGGAATAGAGTGGGCCCCCTGAGACTTTTTAAACAATTTCTCAAGCTTGCTCACTTTTAATGCTGTGGGGTCCGTCTTGAACTCAAAGGAGAGTCCGGTACATTGGTAGGTGTTTTGGATTGCTGGGGTAAAATTGGGGGCGGAGCCGGCCCTACCGAATGTCCGTACCTTCCTGGACATTGGGTGTTTCCCCGGGTGTCTGAACCCTGTGGTGGAGGAGCTTGATGCGAAGCAGATGCTCCGGTTTGTTGCTCTAGCCTGGCAATTGTCTCTGCCTGTTGGGCTATGACCACAGCCCGTTGCTTGGCGAATTCTGCTTGACAGACAGCGTCTTGCTGCATGGTTTTCATACTATCCTGGAGTTGGCGCACCATCTCTTCCAGACTCGACATATTGTCCTGATCTAACTGAGCAACCGATGTATCTGTTTCTGCAGTAGGCTCGAAATCTCAACCCGACTGCTCAAAGATCACTGATCTGGTAGCTGTTGTACTGGTGGTCTATGCCTGACTAGCCTTCTCTGGCCCTGATTACCCTTGAACTGAGTCTCTGACCTGACAAGTCTATCAGCACAAATCCAATGTACCCGGGATAGTGGAGCTTCTGAAGCTATGATTCCAGGACTACCTAGCAAAAGAGAAAACAGACAGCATCTCAGCTCAACTTCACTGGAACGGATACGAGCAAAGCTGAACGACTGTATTCTATTACTGATCACTGTTCCCCAAATATCTGTCCCAAAACTGATACCCTCAGGTAAAACTGATTCTCAAAACTGATGCCCGCAGGCCTGATGTTCAAACTTGTAAACTGATACATGCATTCCCTGTAGAGATACACTCTGAAAGCACATAGCATATAAAAGAGAGCCAAAAACACCCCTATGTTGGGGTAGGGTTTCCCTGTCTATTTTGTCAGGAGCTAGGGTTCACTACGCACGCAGCGGTTTCAAACAACCTATTCGGGTAAGCAACCTGTCCTAGTGGAATGGTCACTATGGATTTCGATATGCACTAGGTCGAATGGTCAAAAGGGTGCCCCGGTAAAACCGGGGTTTGTGTTCCCATGCTGGCAGAGCCCGCAACCGGTCAGCCTTATGGTCATGCCTTGACAAGACAAGCCTCCGGCAAACCGCAGGAATAGCAGATGGCCAACACGGTGTCCTAGGCGCACCAATGCACATGCAATGCAAAGAAACATAAGTGTAGTCAAAACAAGATATCACGAGTTCGAGTCAAGCTCTCTAAACTCCCCAGCAGAGTCGCCAGAAACTGTAACAAGCCCGCGGGGACCGTCGCTACAGTTCGGACTCCCTTTTTGTGTTGCGGTTCTAATCTGAACCAAAGAGTCCAACTCTGGCAAATCGTTTTGAAAAAAAACAGATTTTTGAAAAGTAGTGCCAAACATGGACTGCTTTGCCAGATTACAGAGTCGCCACCTAAATATTTTTTATGGGGAATTCAGGAAACCCTGACTCGGTGCCGAAGGCCACGTGTCCGTCATCACCAAATGTCTTGGCTCGGGAGCTTGGGTACGATCGGGGAAGGTCAGCTATGAGCACCCCCTTTCGCCCGTCCAAGACCGGCCTCTACTAACCGTGATATCGATTTGAAAACATTACATGCTCTTATACCGATTATTAGCCTAGATTTACTACGTTCGCACAGCAAACAAGTATAGACTAGGTGCCTAATTCGGAAATAACATTGCATATCCGTTTGTTTGAAAGCGTTTCGGGTTTTGCTACTCGCAAGTAGGCTAAAAACAGATTTCAATGAGTTTTCCAACTCAAGCAATCCCAACCTCCACCCACAGGCATTCAAGCAGTTTATCTCACATAAGCACTTAGCCGCATGGTAGCATACTGTCATGTTAACATTCACACGCATGCGATATGCTAAAGCGTAAAATACTTACATCGTACTCCGTGCCAAAACAAGAAACTAGTTAGCAGACATGCATGTCCTAGGTCATGTTAAGTGGCTAATGCAACGCAGGCAAGGAGGCAATTTAGAGTAGGCTCGGCTAACCCTAAAATGGCAGGTGAAATGCTACAACTATCACGTATTCAATTTGGAATTGAAAGTACGATGCAGTTTGTATGATGTACCGAGCCCGGTGCATGTTAAAAAATGCATGGATGTACGCATGCATTGCATAAGGTATGCTAAAATAAACGTGCCCTAATCTACCATCATAAGCAGGTAAATAAAAGGGAAGAAAGAAGTGGGGGTTGGAAGACATACAAACCACTCACCCACACTTATTACAATTATGCCCTCACACAGAGGGACCAAAAGAATATACAGATTAATTAACTACGCAAGCTAATATAAAATATTACAAATTAATTAAATTAACAAATTAAATTTATCCAAGGAAAACAGTAAACCGCCTCGGGGCGAGGGCTCAATGCACGCGCACTTGGATTCCGCTCAGAATTGCACTGCATGCTAGCTTGCCTCTGTTTTCCCTGCTTTGCCCTTCTGAAAACTGCCAAAGTCTCAAAACTGCTTTTAGATACTGGGGATCACCACCGACTGAACAGAATAGCCACCGGTTGCTATATGTGGCCATCGGCACATAATTTATCCATCGGCTGATAATTGAATGCCGGTCGGCACTAAAACACTGCCGGTCGGCAAAAAATGCCTGCAGAACCTGCAACTCACAGCAGCAGAGGGAAAAACTTGCATGGCAATACAATTCAAGCAATATATGCACCAAACACATTCCTTATCATGTTTGTGACTCAAAGGAGGATGTGCCTCGATTCTCGGGCCACCAATCACGCATTTCCATGCATGATGGCCCAAAGAACCAAGTTGGCAACTTTGATATCAAATGAAATGCAAGCACAAAACACATCAAGGGCCCCAACCTCTATCATGCTCGATCAAGAGGCAAGGGATGCATGCAAATGCAACCTAAGCATTCGAGCTAAGTATGCAATATGATTATGCGAACAAGCATGCAAGGCATGACGCAATGTAACAACATAACATGCACAACGCATTGTAACATGGCATACACAATGCAAGATGGGCTTACACCAACGTGAGTGGACCTCGGCCACACTCACATCAGTGGCCGATGGATGAAAATGAAGCGCCTCGAAATGCGTGCACACGGGCGCGCAAACCGAGGCGATGGCCTAAGGCATGAAATGGCATGGAGATGATATGCAAACATGCAAATGAATTTTGGCACTGAAATGTGGGGGAAAACAGCCCCGAAATGAGGCGAAAGTACACCCGATGCATGAAATGGCCCCGAAACATGAATTTAGGCACCCGAAATGGCCTATAGCTATACCAAACATGCACAATATAGACATGGAATGAAAATACAGTAGCAAGAAAGCCCCAAGACAAGCATTTTTCAGTCATAAAAAGGGTTAAACAGAAAACACACATAGGATTAAGCAAGAATGCAAAAATGGCCCCACAAGAGGGGTATTGAAGCAAGTGATACATGC
>JAPPVO010000031.1:75992070-76056796 GCA_030407325.1 Camellia japonica
GCAAGAAAACAAGGTATGATTGGATTTATTTGTGGTTCGGCTGAGTCATATTCTGGGTTGGCAAGGCTCCAATAAATTACAAACAATACACTTTTTGGTTGAAAGCAATGATAGGGTGAAATAAAACAGTTCCCAACAAGGCAGACATAGTAATTCCTGAGGAGCATCGCACAATCATTGCATATTTGTTGTAATAAATTAAACAACCCCTTTTAGTTATTATTCATTCAGATTTGTAATAATTATTTATTGGGACACTTGGACATTCAGACCCTCCTTCGCGAGGACAAATATGCAATAAGTTGTATGTCTTCCAACCCCCATTCTTTCTCCCTTTTATTTATCTACTTATGATGGTTAGTATAGGGACATGATATTTTCAAATTAGCATTTCCATGACTTTCATACATTCGTTTTGCATGCATAAAAATTCGGCTCATCATATTATTCGAATGTCAAATTCAACCTCTTTACTTGAATACGTGCGCTATCACATGCCTTGAATTGACTCGCATGCCATGCTAGTAGCTGAGCTTATTACTTGCACGTTGTATGTGTTGCATTAGTCATATTGCATTAATTAGGATCATGCATTTTTTCTAACTATTTGCTTTCTTTTGACTCGCCTTCGGACATAAGGTAAGCATTTTTGCTTTAGCATATTGCATGAGTGTGCTGCCATATCAAACATACTACCGTGAGGTTAAATGCTTACTTGATATACCTGTTTGAATACCTGTGGATGAAGGCCATTCACTGAAATTGGGATACTTCGATTAATGTATATATATGAAATCATTTTTTCAAGTGGTACATATTCAAAACACTTTTTCAAAACAAACATGAAATCAAACGTTCCAACTTCTAGTGATATTAGTCTACACTTGTATGTTAAAAATAAAATAAGAACATATACTGTACATAGGAATCACATTATGTTTAGTAGAGGCCGATCTTTGATCGAGTGAGTGGGGTGCTCGATTAATAGCCTTCCCCTCTCATACCTAAGTTCCCAAACCAAGACACTTTGGTAACGACGGACTAATGGCCTTTGGCACGAGTCACGGGTTTCCTAAATTTCCCAAAATAAATATTTAGGTGGTGACTCTAATATCTGGCAAAGCAGTCTATTTTTGACATTTGATTCAAAACATCGATTTTCCAAAAGAAGTTGTCAGATTTGGACTCTTTTTGTGTTTCCACTGTTTCACATTGCACTTGTGAAATCAGATTTAGAACCTACAAGTGGAGTCCGAACTGTACGGGCTATTCATTCTTCCGAAAGGGGGGCACGAAAAGCTGAGCTACAACAAACCTCTAAAGGGTCCTCTACAAGAACGGAGGGTAAAGCCTCCTCTACTATTTCCCCCACAACATCCATAAATATGCACTCCTCTCTTTCATGTGGTTGTTGAGATGCTTGGAAAATATTGAGTTTCACTTGCATATTCCCAAATGAGACATCCATAACCCCGGTACGACAATTAATACATGCATTAGCTGTAGCCAAGAAAGGTCGACCTAAGATCACCGGGATTTGTTTCCTAGAGCTAGCTACCGGTTCCATATCTAAAACCAAAAAATCAACAGGAAAATAAAACCTATCGACCTTTACTAGCACATCCTCAATCATGCCACGTGTCACTTTGAGGAACTGGTCAGCCAACTGAAGTGTGACAATAGTGGGCTTCAACTCACCAAGCCCAAATTCCTCATACATAGCGTACGACAACAAATTGACACTAGCCCCTAAATCTAACAAGGCTTTATCAATGAAATGGTCCCCTATAATGCATGCAATGGTTGGGGCACCTGGGTCTATAAGCGTAGAGGGTGTGTCACTCAATAAGATGGAGCTTACTTGCTCTGTGAGTACGACCTTTTGGGACACATGTGTCCTAGATTTACGCTTTTGCGTACAAAGGCCCTTCAAAAATTTAGCATAGGAGGGTACTTGTTTAATCGCCTCCAACAAGGGGAGGTTGATTTTAACTTATTTAAAAACCTTCATCATCACTTCTATGGATGTCGCCTTCTTATTAAAAGGGGACGATATATCAAGGCATTGGGGAAAAGGTGCCTTAGGTACATATGGTGCCTTAGACTCATATGAAGTACTAAGACTAAGTCATCCTCCTTATGTGATTCTCTTTCCCCCTTGCTCTCATTAGGTTTACCATCGTGGTCACCCTTCTTAGCCTTAGTTGCATCAGACGCAACTGGTCTAGGCTCTATCTCCTTTCCACTTCTCAAAGTAATCACCGCTTGCACCTGTTCATGGTGCTTTCCATTCCCACTCAACCCCTCTACCCCATATTGACTCTTAGGGTTAGCCACAATCTGACTCGGTAATTTTTCCTCCTCTCATATTCGTGTTATTAGCCATTTGACCTAATTGAGCCTCTAGCTTGGCAATGGAGTAAGTGTGGGGGAGTGAACTACTAGTGCTAACCCCTTAAGCTCTGAAACAACTTCCAACACCTAAGTCTCAAAGGTTGAGTTGCCTTGAGGAACAGGTGGGGTTGTGGTTGCCGGTAAGGTTGTGGTGGGTGGTAGGAAGATTGGTTGGCAAAATTATTAAAATTTTGCCTTGGTGGTGGAAGGTTGTAAGAAGTGCCTTGTGAAGGACGTCTCCATGAAAAATTAGGGTGATTTCTCCATCCCGGATTATATGTGTTGGAATATGGGTCATTACTCGATTTGGAGAATCCTTGAGCCACATTCACATGCTCTTAGACTAATTTCGAAAAATGTGATGCCGATGGGCACTCACTCAAGTCATGAGCAGGGCTCGCACAAATAAAACATGCCTCGTGAAATTGAGGCTGATCTTGCTATGTTAGGGGATGTCCTGAAGCTAATAATCGGTCCATTTTCCAGGACAATGCCTTTACTTGTTGGGCTAACTCTAGGTTTTTCCCTACCTCATAAATGCCCCCTCTTTTCGGGGCTCCAACTACAGGTTGCCGAACTTTCTAGGCTGCGGAGACATGGTGAAGGGAATTATCATTTAAGTTCTCAAATAATTGTCATGCCTCGGCGTCATTTTTGGACATGAATGTCCCACCACAAGAAGAATCCACCATTTGGCGGTGAGGCTCAGTTAAGCCATATTTGAAGAAGTTTCCAATCAGGCACTTGGTTGTGGGGACACTATTAGAGAAGGTCACGAAGTCTTTCCCATATTTCATGAAATTGGTTGCCATTAATTTGAGCAAAATTGGTGATGGCTCACCTAAGTTGGTTGGTCTTACCAATGGAAGAGTACTTCTCCAAAAACTTCTGTTGTAATTAGTCCCATGTTGTGACAGAATTAGCAGGTAAGGAGTTCAACCAATGTTTGGCTTTGTCCTTTAGTGAAAACGGGAACAGTCGCAACATTAAGGCCTCATTTGTGAAATTCTGGATCCTCACTATAGAGCAAATTTACAGAAATTCATGCAGATGTTTGTAAGGGTCATCATGAGCTAGTCCATGGAATGATGGGAGCATTTAGATGGTGATGGACTTAATCTCATGATGAGCAGCAGCGGTGTTAGGTAACTAAATGCATGATGGTGATGTATATGCAGTGGGCGTGAAGTAATCCTTACAGGTCTAGTTGGGGCTATTTAGGCTCGGGTTCGCCATTTCTAATTGCTTGAAGTATGGATATGGCTATTCAAGCCTAGGAACACGGGAAAAGGCTCTAAGGTTCCTAAGAGTCCTTTCTAGTTCAAGATCCAAACTCCACAATTCAGGGCGACAAGAACAGCGCTCGTGCATACACCACTCACTCACACACACACACACACACACACACACAAAGTTCCGACTCTGGTGTACTAAGTTATGAAAGCAAAATACCAAAGCAGAAAATACTCATAACGGTTTAAGGAAAAAGCTTTACTCGTCTTTCGGGTGCTTGACGTGTAGACCGTTGTCTCCAACCTCCACTTGATATCTTTCTTTCTTTATATTACTTTGGTGCTTTGCTTGCGAGTATTTGCTTCTTTTCTTTCTTTTCTTTTTTTAAGCACTTTAGTGCTATGGTTGGTTTTAAAAGCTCGGTTGCGCTCCGTTTGCACTCTGGTGATAGCTCCACTTGCAAAAACTCTGCACACTTAGCAACACTAAAATATAAAATCTAAACTAAAAATTAAAATAAGAATGTAACTTTAAATTAATTAGTTTCGCCAGAAGTCCCTGGCAACGACACCAAAATTTGATAGGTCGTTTCATACACCAAAAATAAACTCTAAACTATACCAAATTCCTTAGAATAATGGCAAGTCCAGGTATCGATCCACATGGACAATTATGAAATTAAGCTAATTTAATTGCTAAATTCCTAAATTAATTTTGATTAAAAGATGATTGATTCATGAACTAATACTAATTAATATACTAACAAATTAAACTAGCGATTAAAAATGAAATTGGAATTACTAATTGTTGGACAAACGTAGTGTAATGAATTCACCACTAGTTACACAAATAAGGTTTCAATTTGAAAACCAATTATGTTACGGTTCGAACTAAATAATACTTCTCAACTACAAGTTCAAAGCATTCATCAAGAAATTCATCATGTTCAATGTATAGGCATGAACCAGCTCAAGTAGTATCATTCGTTCGCTCTAAACTAGGGTAGAAAAACGACTTGTCCATCGTAGTATGGCTCGTCTCATACCTTGAATATGAAAGAAAAGAAAACCATTGTATGGAAAGCATTCAACAATCACAGAGAGAAGAATACTTGAAGAGAATACTGAAAAATAAATTTGAAACTTCTTAAACACCATACAATTTGTTCAAACCTATACATAATCAAAAAGAAAAAGGAAACCCCTATTTACTTGGCTAGGGTTTCATCAAAAACCTAGAAAAAGGAGCCTAGCCACTCATGGAGGAGTGAGAAGAGGAAGAGGGAGAAGAAGCCACCATGGGAGACATTCTTCAAACTTCAAGTTCATTCTCTTCAAACCCTAGCCCCTCTCTTCCTTTGAAAAAATATCAAAACCCTAATCCAGCCTTTTTCCTGTCTTTTTATACCTTTGCAATTTTTTCCAAATTCAAAACATCAGGCACGCTTCCTGAAGTAAGACCGCACGTGCGGGAAATTCCACCGTACGTGTGGAGAGGGTTTCGCACATGCGGGAATGGACCTCCGTACATGCAATTTTTTCAGGCTCTATTTGGCTGCAATAAATGGGCTGCGCGTGCGGGAATAGTCCTCTGCACGTGCGAGAAACAATTTTTTTTCTACAATTTCTACATTTATGCTCATTAAGTGAGTGCCAAATGATATAATGTATGACCAACATTAACACATACTTTCAAACAAAAAAAATCAATAGCAAAATTATATTTTTTTGAAATAGATTTATGCTTTTCAAACAGATTTAGAAATAGATGTATGATGACTTTCAGCTTATCAGTCAACATTCAATTTAGAAACAGATTTTTGGTTTTCAAATTTCTCACTATTGTACGAAATTATATTCTAATTCTGTCAAACATCTAACCATTTGAACCTTGAAATAAAAATAAATTTTGGACCTTCATTTTTTGACAGTGCCGAGAGACTATTTCACGGAGCAATTACAGAGTGGAAAAAAAAAAATCCCCAATGTATGACTTGATGGGTACTGCCCAAAATCTGATAAATAATCAACAAAGGGAAGCAAATAAATTATTTACTATTGCAATCAGAGCATCAAATTTCAATGAAAATAATCAAAATACATAAGATTACATAGACAATCAATGAGTAGCCATACATACAAATACATAGACAATTAATGGATTAAGGCTTTGAAACTAACGAGAGAAAAAGGAAAAAGAGGGGGAAAGGTATCAAACCCTAAAATCAAACCCATTTACAACATCAAACCCATAAAATTCTAGTAATGAAACCACTTCAAACAAACCCATTTCAGAAATGAAGACAATTAAACTGAATGGGTAGAATAAACAACCCTAGAGCAAGAGTTCACAATTGGAGAGATAGAAGAAGGGGTAGAGAGAGAGAGAGAGAGAGAGAGCGAGAGCGAGATAGAGAGAGTGAGAGCGAGAGAGCAAGAGAGCGAAAGGGAGTGAGAAAGAGAGCAAACCTGTTAGCGACGGTGGCGGTGCTGATTTGTGGCATACGAGGACCGACAGTACTGAGGATGCACGGTCGTGAGGTTTGCTAGTGATTGATCTATGTGAGAGAGAGGTTCTGCGATTGTGTATACACAGAGAGGCTAAATGTGTGAGACAAAGGCGCGAATATGAAATCATTCCCTCTATAAAATTTAGAGCTTTAGCGACTAAATGTTTTATTTGTCGGGAAATGTTAATATATAAGGAGTAAATAATTTTATACAGCAACTACTTTTTTTTAGTCACCAAAACTGAATAATTGCCGACCAAACTTTTTGGTCACTAAAAATTTTTCAATATCATCTAGTGCTATTGGGCGACTAAATATTATTTTGTCGGCAAAAGGTATAAGACGATGACTAAAAACAATTTAGTAGCCTAAAATATATACTATTGCTGACTAAAATTTTTGTTAGTAGCCTATAATGGATTATTTAGCGACAAAAATATTTTTTGGTCACTAATAAGCTATATTTCTCGATTAAAAAAATTTAGCAGCTATATCATAAACTGGCGCTGACTAAAGTATTTATTTAGTCGCTAAAAAGTAAACTTTTGTTTATCATTCGGCGACTGAATAATTTTAGTTGCCAAAACTAACTATACAACGCTTAAACAGTTTTTTTTGTCACCAATTGTGCCATTTTTAGCGACTAAAAATTGTTTTAGTCGCCAATTGTGGCATTATTAGTGACTATTGTTTTAGTCGCCAATAATCAAATTTAGTCACCAATTCCACAACTTTTGGCGACTAAATTTTTTTTAGTCGCCAAATTTAGTGGCCAAAAATATAATTTCCTGTAGTGTATATCAATGATTATAAATGTGTATATTTATATTTAATTTCTTTTCACATTATGTAATCTCTTGAATTATTGGTGATTACAAATCAAATAATTAAAAATAAAAATGTATTTGATAGGATAAAATGACATAATCATTTTACATGAGATGGGATAAATTTTACACTCATGTGAGATGATTATGTTTGATTTTCTTTTTTTAGTAACTTGATATTCAGTCTACTGGATCAATTAATTCCAAAACTAATCCCACCATTCATTAGAGTGATCCAATTAAAATCAGAACAAAATCTTGTACCGACTAACCCGCATAAATTAATTGCAGATAAGAAATTTTGAATCTAAAATCTTAGATGGAAGCAGCACAAGGTCTCATGTCTGATTCTAATTCATTTATATGAAATAAAATAATATGCAATTCAACAATCAATCACACTTTACTAAAAACATGATATACATGTGTAGTCCCAATTACATTGACCTCGTACTAAATTAACTACCTTGTCGACTCATTATATTGAACAAGAAAAAAAAAATATTCAGATACTTATCCTCTTTGAGAAAATATTATACACACTATAACATATAAAGGTTTTAGAGATCAAATTTTTTGGTCCTTAAAATTGAAAATTTTGTTACAAAAGATATTTAATGATCAATTTCTGTTGTTATGAGAATATTAGTTAAAAGGTCGTCTTGAAAAGTTAAAAACAAGACTTGTAGTGACAAATTTTTGAAAATATCACTAATAAATACACTTTTAGGGACAAAATAATTTGGTCTAAAAAAAATTATTTTTTAAGACAAAAAATTTGGTCTAAAAAGATAATAATTCATCATTAATATCTAATTTTCATTACTAAAAATATAATAATAATACTTTTCACAACGAAAATATTTAATTCCTAAATTTTAATTTCTAAAACTTTAATTTTTTATAATGACACTGTTATGAAAGTAGTGAGAGAAGAGAAAGAAGAAACTCTGTATATTGAATTGAATGAATAATACAATAGGAGAAGCCTCTATATATAGGCAGAAAAGAAACCTAGATAAGTAAGGAGATAGGAAACCTAGATAATTAAGGAAATAGAGATTGAGAGAGATACAAATACAAGAGATGGAGAGAGATACAAATAGATAAGAAACAACTATAATAATATACAGCTAACACCCCCCTCAAGCTCAAGGTGGTAAGTCAGATATCAATTTGAGCTTGGAGAGGAGATCAGAAAAGCGGCCTGGAAGATGAGCTTTGGTGAAGAGGTCGGCGGTCTGATCAGCAGAGGTAACAAAGAGAAGACGAACATGGCCACTAGTAACATGCTGTCGTATGAAGTGGCAATCGATCTCAATATGCTTGGTGCGATCATGGAAGACATCGTTATGAGCAATCTGAATAGCACTTTGATTGTCACAATAAAGATTAGTGGCAGCGGAATGACAAACACCCATGTCAGAAAGAAGCCAACGAAGCCACACAAGCTCCTGAGTAGTATCTGCAAGAGCACGATACTCAGCCTCAGTACTAGAACGAGCAACAAGGGTTTGCTTCTTGCTACGCCAGGAAATGAGAGAAGTGCCCAAGAAGAAGCAAAACCCAGTAGTGGAACGACGATCGGTAGGATCCCCTGCCCAATCGGCATCAGAAAAGGCATGCAGCTGTAGAGAAGAGTGAGGGGAATAGTGAAGACCATGAAACAAGGTTCCTTTGAGATAGCGCAAAATGCGAACCAGAGCAGCATAGTGTGGAGAGCGAGGAGCAGTCATAAATTGACTGACAATGTGAACAGCATAAGCAATATCGGGACGAGTAACTGTGAGATAGACAAGACTACCAACTAACTGACGATATAAAGTTGCATCTGACAATAGGGGGCCGTCAAGAGGTGTAAGACGAGTCTGAGGATCAACTGGAGTAGTGACAGTCTTGCAATCGGAAAGGTTAGCACGAGCCAAAAGATCAGAAGTATACTTGGCCTGAGTGAGAAAATAACCAGAGGAATCTTGAGAAATTTCCAAGCCAAGGAAGTAGCTAAGTGCACCCAAATCTTTCATCTCAAACTGGCGATGGAGAAACTGTTTGAGACTAGAAATACCCACTGTGTCATCTCCAGTGATAATCATATCATCCACATAGAGGAGAAGAAGAATAGTACCCCGCTTCGTCTTACGGATAAACAAGGCAGAATCATGGGCACTGGAAGAAAAACCAAAGTCACGAATGGTAGAGCTGAACTTGGCAAACCAGGCACGTGGAGCTTGTTTCAAACCATATAAAGCACGGCGGAGTTTGCAAACCTTGTTTGAGGGAACAGAAGAACCAGGAGGAGGTTGCATAAAAACTTCCTCAGTGAGATCACCATTGAGAAATGCATTCTTGACATCCATCTGAGAAAGATGCCAGTGGCGAGCAGCAGCAACAGCAAGTAAGCTGCGAACTGAAGTAAGGCGGGCAACAGGAGCAAATGTTTCCTCATAGTCAATCCCATATTCTTGACTAAATCCCCGGGCGACAAGGCGAGCTTTGTAACGCTCAATGGAACCATCAGAATGAGTTTTGATCTTGTAAACCCATTTGCAACTAACAGTACGCTTGCCAGGAGGAAGATCAACTACATCCCAGGTATGAGTTTGTTCGAAAGCCTGCAGTTCATCAGTCATAGCTTGTTGCCAAAGAGGGTGAGAAGAAGCTTCTTGATAAGAAGTAGGTTCATGTGAGCAAAAAGCAGTGGAACCAACAATATAATCACGAAGAAGAGCAGAAGGTTGCCTTACCCGGGTAGAATGACGCTCAGGTGGAGGAGGAACCTCAATGGAAATAGGGTCCGGGGGAACCTCCACCGGAGCCGGAGAAGGCGGAGGGCCATCAGCTGACACAGGATCCTCAGGATGGACGATAGGCGTAGGCGGCTGTGGAAGCATGGGGCCAGAATCTGCATCAAAGTCATCAGAAAACAAATCGATAGAAATATCAGTGAAGACCGGTGAGTGGGTGGACTGTGGTAGGTGAAACTTGGAAAGAGTGGAGAACATTTTGTGTTCCCAGAAGACCACATGACGAGAAATACGAAGACGCTTAGAGATAGGATCCCAACAACGATACCCTTTATGTTCGATACCATACCCCAGAAAACAACAAAGACGAGAACGAGGTTCTAGTTTAGTGTGTTCATGAGGCTGAAGGAGAACAAAACAAGCAGAACCAAAAACTTTAAGAGTGGTATAATCAGGAGGAGAACCATACAAACGCTCGTAAGGAGTTGTGTTAGCGATGACAGGGGTAGGGACTCGATTGATGGTATGGATGGCAGTGAGGGCAGCTTCCCCCCAAAATTTTTCAGGACAAGAAGAAGAAAGGAGAAGAGCCCGAGTAGTGTCTAGAATATGACGGTGCTTTCTTTCGGCTCGTCCATTTTGTTGGGAAGTGCCTGCACAAGATCGATGAGAAAGAGTACCATGAGCCTGAAGAAAAGAAAGAAAATCAGAATCCAAGTACTCCTTAGCATTATCAGAACGAAAAAGCTTAATAGTACAAGAAAACTGAGTGTGGACCATAGCAGAGAAATCATAGTAAATCTGTTTAAGTTCAGAGCGATTTTTGAGAAGAAAAAGCCAAGTATAGCGAGAAAAATCATCAACAAAAATCACAAAATATCTAGACCCCCCCATGGTAGGTGTGGGGGAAGGTCCCCAAATATCTGAATGCACAAGATCAAAAGGAGCAGTAGAAATAGAATTACTTTTATTAAAAGGTAATGCAGGTTGTTTAGCAATTTGACAAGATAAGCAATCGACATCGTCAACACAGACACGACCTAACTGACCACTAGAAACTAAATTTTTTAAGCGACTAAAAGAGACATGTCCTAAGCGACAATGCCAAAGATGAAAAGGAGACATCGTAGATGCAGCAGCAACAGGAGATGATTTGTGCGGACTGCGAAGGTGGACAAGCTCGAACAGACGTCCATGCTTACGGCCTATCCCAAGGATCTGTCTCGTCTGAGGGTCCTGCACCAAACAACCATTAGCAGAAAAAGTAATAGTGAGACCAAGGTCACATAATTGACCAACAGAGATAAGGTTCATTTTAAGAGAAGGAATATGGTAAGCATCAGAAAGTGTCACAGTGGAAGTAGAGATTTGGCCAATATGACTAACAGGCATATGAGAACCATCAGCAGTGTGTATAGTGGGAGCAGAAGAGGATGAGGACAAAGAAGAAAATAAAGTGGAGTCAGAAGTCATGTGATTACAGCAAGCGGAATCAAAATACCATGAAGAGTTACCTGAGGTTACTGAAAGAGCAGTAGAAGGAGGAGTACCCGATTTGTTGAGAACCTGGTGGATAAGGGACTCAACATCATCCATAGAGAAAGAAGGAGCAGAAGAACCCTCAGAGGCAACAGCAGCAGAGCGAGAACCGTGGTTAAATTTGGACTGAGACCCAGAACGAGAAGCCCCTTTCTTAGATGAAGTAGTAGAGGGAGCTCGAGGACAATGGCTTTGGAGATGGCCCGGAGCAGTCTTATGACAAGTCAAGCATTCGCGAACCTGGCAGTGAACAAGAGAATGAGTGGCTGGCAGGCCTCGGTTGCGACAATAACTGCATATGAGTGGCTGTGAAGATGAGGAACTCTGAGAAGATGGAGTAGCAAGAACAGAATCCGTGTCGTGAGATCTGAGACTCCTAAAACGAGTCTCCTCTGATAGGAGCTCGGTAATGGCTTGCTCTAAAGTGGGCAAAGGCAAACGATGAAGCAAAGAAGCACGTACGGGCTCAAAAGTGCTATGAAGAGCCATAAGAAACTGTAATAGTCGCTGATGATTCCGATAAGTAATAAATAGTTGTGCATCATCAGAATGAGCCCATGGAGGTTCAGAAAGAGCGAGCTGGTCCCAAACGGACGACATCTGGAATAGAAAGTCATTGAGAGACTGACCGGGTGCTTGACGCATGTGATGAAGAGTCTGCAATAGTTGATATTGATGAGCATGGCCAGTGGTCTGATAACGTTCCTTCAAAAAATCCCAAATTGCTTTGGCAGGAGAGACAAGGGAGTCATCGTCCTGAAAGCGTCCAAATTGAAGGTTGATGGAAGGAACTGAGGTAGCCCGGAACCATGTGATGATTTGATAATTCTTACTTTCCCAGTCGTCAAGACGGTCGTCGAATGTAGAGTCGGTCTCATCCTCCTTTTTGGTGGGTTTGGAAAGAGTACCAGTAATAATCCGCCAAAGGCGTTTCCCTTTAATGAAGCTAGAGAGAGCTTGAGCCCAACTAACATAATTGGACCCATCAAGGATAACAGAGACAGATTGGATGTGCTCTGTACGATCCATAACTGTCAAAACGGAGGTCACCAACAGATTCAGAAGGCTGGAAAACCTTAGGGACAAGTAGGGCTGATGTCAGCCTTGTGGCTGGATGATGTCAGCAGGCAGGTTGTGTAGGGCTGACGTCAGCGGCTGCAGAGAGCTGACGTCAGCAGCTGAGAACCCAGGCAAACGGCTGGGCAAGCCGGGCGGAGGCAGCACGCGGCTAAGAGAAGCCGGGCGGAAGCCGATGGAGAATCGGCTGGGGCGGAAGCCGAAGGGGAGTCGGCTGAGGCGGAAGCCGATGACGAGCTGAGGGCGAAGCGGCTGAAGCGGAAGCCGAGGGCTGAAGTGAAAGCCGCGGGGCTGTAGCGGATGGAGGCCGGCTGAGACAATGCGTGCGGAGCGTGGTGAGAGTGAGAACGCGGATTAACGACGCGCCACTCGTTTGGACGCGCGTGAGGGCGCGTGTAGAGGCCGATGGTAGTGATTTTGGTGGATGGCTTCGTCGTGAGGAGACGAAGAGGTTGGTATAGTTCAAACGTGAAAATACGGATGAACAAAATACGCAGAAGCCAGTAAAAACAACACCAAGGACAGAAGCAAACTGCAAAAAAAAATAGGAGAGAATTTTTAGCTCTGATACCATGTTATGAAAGTAGTGAGAGAAGAGAAAGAAGAAACTCTGTATATTGAATTGAATGAATAATACAATAGGAGAAGCCTCTATATATAGGCAGAAAAGAAACCTAGATAAGTAAGGAGATAGGAAACCTAGATAATTAAGGAAATAGAGATTGAGAGAGATACAAATACAAGAGATGGAGAGAGATACAAATAGATAAGAAACAACTATAATAATATACAGCTAACACAAATACTTATTTCATTAACTTTTTTAATCGTCAAAACACAAAATGATTTATATTTCAACATAAATCAATCCGAGACTTTTCGTCAACACAAAAAGTTCAACCACCATAACCAACTACATTATTCCATCAACTCTCTCAAAACTCATTTCCAATTGTTTTCCTAGTATTTCACCTGCTCTATTCACGTGGCTTTCACTAATAAAAAATGTCATACAGTATGGGTCTCAGTCCATTACAGCATAGACTCAGTAAATTTTATTCAAATTATAATTAAAAATTTATTTTTGTATTTTAGTTAGTATTTTTTTATGGGGTCCAGACTGTTTTCAGTCCAGATCTAGGATAGTCCGGTCCAGTTCGGCCCATTGGACCCACTTTTGAGCCTCTTTTCGATAATCAGAACTGTTCACATTTTGGGGTTTGCTGAGTACATTATTCTTGTAAAATATCACGTCAATCGGATAACGGATACCATATATTCAAATCACTTTTGTCTTGAAAAAAATAGACGGCCAGAAAATTAACGGTTCATAAAAAAAATGATTCGAATACATAGTATCCGTTATCCGATCGATGTGATTTTTAACAGGAGTAATGTACTCAACAAATCCTAAAAAGTGAACGGTTCGGATTATCAAAAGTGGGCCCAATGGGCTGGCCTGGACCCCCTAGTCTAGATGGTGGACTGAAGGCAAGGCCCAGCCTTTTTTATGTATACATTTCATCAAGTTCTCTATTTTAAAATTTAATTTTATAAAATATTTATTTTTTATGGGGTAGTCGACTGGGTGGATGACCGGGTGGTCAATCACTTGGTGAAAATTGCCTAGTTTTGAGAGATATTAGGTGATCGACTGGGTGGATGATCAGGTAGTCGGACCACTTAGTGAAAGTTGTCCAATTTTTTCATTTATTGGGTGGTCGGCTGGGTGAATGACTTGGTGGTCGACCACTACATCATCAAGCAATGTACTTTAGCAATGTCAAAATTTGTTTTGTTGTAGCTAGCCTGATGCAAGGGTTCTTTTGGACCTTATCTAGCTAATATAGCTCCAAAACTAATATAGTAAGTCTGATGCGGATGCTCTTATAGGGTTGGTTGTTGAGACTTCCAAAGATAATTATCTTTATATTATAAAGAATTTTTTAACAATTGACGAAAAGGAAAAAAAAATACAAAAAAACAAAAGGTAGAAGAAGAATAAATGGGTTTTAGCCCATTATGGGTTGGTTGTAGCGATCTCGGTTTTTATCCTTCTTTCATGTTTTGCCACTTCGACTACGCCGGTCGGGGGTCGAGCTGCCCGGTCAGCTCGCAGGGATCCAGGAGGCAGCGCCCCTTGGCGGGTCCAAGGGCAGCTCCCCTTGGCAGGTTGAGGGGCAACGCCTCTCAAAACAAAAATGCAAAACGCATTCAAAGTTGCTTGTCCGCTCGATCGGTCTGGAATGTCGGGAGTTGAACCGAGAGAATTCCGGGCTGAGGACCAGGGCCGCACGTGCGGAAAACAGGGCAGGGGCTGAAGCACACTGCTAAAAAGGCAGGTGCAGCTGGAGGTGCAGAGGAAGAAAGGCAGCACATGCGGGGGTGTTGGCCGCAAGTGTGGGAGCACGCGCCGCACGTGCAGGAAGTTAGGTAGATCCAGAATTTTTCCTTTTCTTCTCTCTTTGGGCTGATTGAATGTCACTTTTTGTATATCTCTCTCTCTAAAAACATTTCCTCTCCCTTCTCTCTACATTTCCTACCAAAAACCTCACAAGATCTTTGATTTCTCCAAATCCATTGGGATTTAGATCTAAGTCCTTCATCAAAGTTAGTTATCTAGGCGAGGGCTACGTTGTGTATGGTAGAGATCAAGTTTAGGCATCGTTGATTTTGGGGTTTCAACTCGTTTCTTCTTCAAACTTGAGGTAGGGATTTTCTTTGAGTTATATATATGTTTTTGCAAGATCTAAATGATTTTCGAAATCATCATTTGATTAGTTTTGAAAATTAATTGTTGATTCAAGAAAAAGAGTGATTTTGAAAGTGAGTTTACTATTTGATCCTTTGAGATAGAAATTGGGGGTTTTGAACTATGTTGATTAAAGAAAGATGTTTTTGGTGAGATTTCTTCAAATGTTTTGGAGATGAATTGTTTGGTAAGAAAACCTAGAAAATAGGACTTTTTAAAAGATGTTGAGAAATCATGGATAATGTTATTATATTTATTTTTGTATGTCAAAATAAATGGATGTATGAAAATTTCTTATTTATATTTATATAAATGATATTTTCATGGAATATGAGAAATTGTTGGGATGGCTTGAAATGTGGGAGTTATGTTATCTCTTGGATGAATTGAAATAAACATATTTATTCATCTTGTGAAATTGTATTGAAAGGAGAAATGGAAATTTTGATCACAATGGAAATGTTGTGTGGAGGAATTGAAAATGGATAAAATATTACATTGCATTAATTGATACAATGACATATCAGTTCATTGATAATGAAGAGCTTTGAAATTTGATTTGAAAACTTTGCATTGAGAAAAGAATGCTAAGAAACAAGTTTTCATGAAATGATTTTGGGGTAAATACGGTGGTAAGTCTTGAAAGGTGGTGTAGATTATGAGTGTCGAGCCTTCCAGTTAATACTGGTAAAAATGACAGATTAGAGGTGTCGAGCCTTCCGGTTAATACCGGTAAAAATGACAAATTGGTAGTACTTGATAGTCTACTTGCAGACACCGACCTAGAGATTTACGGAGTTGTATTTACCGCCCCTTGAATTAAATTGATAAATTTTGAACAGTTGAAGTTGCATAACATCATTGAGTATAATAGTTTTCAAAAGATGAAGAGGTGTTTTACTTTCAAAAAGGCATGGCATGGCATAAGCATTTCACTTCACGAGACTTGTATAAAATGTATATACTTTGTTAAGAATTCTCTACTGGGCTTTATGCTCACCCTACGGAATTTTTGTGCAGGAAAAGATGTAGTGATTCCGCCTAACTGAAGGCGTGGAAATGTGTGCAGAGAGCATAATGTGCTCATTTGCTATGACTCTGATTGTAAGCCAAGGGCTTTGTATGTGTGGGTTTGAATAACCGTTTTGTGTAACTAGGCTCAGGCCTTGGAACTTGTAAACCCTTGGGGGTATTTGTAGTTTTAATTAATTGTTGTTGGATTAATTGTACTATCGCATGAAGACTATTTACATCATGTAATGCAAATATGAGGATTTATTATTAGTTTTACTTTAAAGGGGCCATGATTATTGTATTATCATTTAGGCATGAAAATTGGGGCGTTTCATTGGTTGTTGAGCTTCTATAGTTGTTGGGTTATGATTATTCAGGTGTAATTATCTTCATATTGTAAATAATTTTTTAATGATTGACCCAAAAAAAAAAAAAAGAAGAAATAGATCTTACCGCATTATGGGGTTTGTTGTTGGACTTCTATAGTTGTTAAATTATGATTGTATAGATGTAATTGTCTTTATAGTGTAAATAATTTTCACCGACTGACCAAAAAAAAAACAGTTTATATAAAAGAATTGGGAGTCACTAAAGACCAAGAGTTGTCTTGATAAATGAAGTGATCTCTTATTTGGCATGATGTTAAGTGCAGCATTCCTACCTATTTCCATTCTATCTGTTAATATATATATGGTATATATTCCTACATATATTAAGTATTGATTTCCTAGATATATTAGATATTGTCATAGTTAGATCTCTTATAGGATACTCTTTCTCATAGTTAGATTTCCAGTAGAATACTCTTCCTCAGCCTATATATACAGGTCTTCTTTGTATAAGACAAATCGTTTAATAAAATTCATTCAATACAATATTATTCAATACAATATAGATTATTTTCTCTCTCTCTCTCTCTCTCTCTCTCTCTCTCTCTCTCTCTACTATTCTAACATAGTATCAGAGCTAGATTAAGAACCTAGTAATTTCGTTTCACCAGCGGGCGGCAGCCTCGCCTTGGCCACCCGTCAGACCTCAACCTATTCCGTTGTCATATTTTCCTGTCAGTATCTCTTCGTGGTGATTTCTTCTTCTGTTCGTTGGTTTATTCATACCCCAAATATCTCTATCATATATATATATATATATATATTTACTCGTAATGCATTTTTTTTTCCCTCCACTCTATCTTTCCCTCTTCTTCAATCTCAAATTGGTTTCTTTCTTCAAACCTATTTGAGTTTGAGGGGGAGTATTATACATATATCATAGTGAACATGGTTATACACCATGCAAACCACCTAGCTGCCTCCTTTGGTGCACAATCCAAGCCGCACTCTCTAGCGCACAATCTAAGCCACCCCTCTTTGGTGCACAATCCAAGCCGCTTCCTCTGGTGCACCACCAAACTCGCCCCCTGGCGCACCATCCAAGCCGCCTCCTAGCGCACTCAATCATCTGTTGCCATCATCGTTCAGCACTACGTCATAAGTTATGTGTGTGACACACTTGCTGGTTCAACATCCAGTCTTTATAACGGTCCGGTATGACTCCATAAACTGTCCCGACATTGATTTCAGTTAGCTCCTACATCGGTCCAGCATGACCCCTTTAAACTGTCCTGACATTGATTTCGGTTAGCTCTTACATCGGTCTGGCATGACACCTTTAAACTGTCCTGACATTAGTTCCAACCAGTTCCTACAATGGTCGGACACGACCATAAACTGTCTCTCGGCATTAGTTCCAGCCAGTTTCTATATCAGTCCGGTACAACTTTAAATTGTCTTGGCATTAGTTTTAGCCAGTTCCTACAACGGTCCGACACGACCATAAACTGTCTCCCGGCTTTAGTTTCGGCCTCTGATCTATTTCAAACATCCTTGCTCTCCCGTTTGGACTTTGCAATCAATTTACTTTTTATTTTATTTAGTTTTATTTCATGTTTTAGTTTCTCTCTCCAAACTCAAGATGTTTATCCTCCTTGAGTTTGAAAGAAGATGTTAATGTATATATAGTATATATTCCTGCATTTATTAGGTATTGATTTCCTAGATATATTAGGTATTGTCATAGTTAGATATCTTATAGGATACTCTTTCTCTTAGTTAGATTTCTAATAGAATACTATTTCTCAGCCTATATATACGGGCCTTCTATTGTATATAACAAATTGTTCAATACAATTCATTCAATACAATACATATTATTTTCTATCTCTCTCTCTACTATTCTAACACTATCATTGTACAAGAAAAAACGAAAAAAAAGAAGTGAGACTCAGTAAACTAACACGATAAACGTTACATCGGTTTATAAGAAAAATTTGTACATTTGATTATGATACACGTTTAAACAACTTCTACTAAAAATCCAACCATGAACCTTTTTTTCCATGCAACATGTGTTACCAGCCTATTGCAAATTACCAGCCCATTGCTAATGAAATTCGAGTGGTTTGTTTCATACTGTTATCAATTTCTAATGAAAGTATATATGCTTTTTCAATTGTCTTTTCCATAACATTTTTAGGAAGTTACCCTAAAGATTATATTCAAACTTTCAAAGTCAGTTGGTAAACCAATTCCAACTAACTTCTGTTGTCAAGCATATATAGATTCTTCTCTTCTAATTGAAGCTTTTTATCTTGTAAGGTGTCTTATTCTTCTTTAGGAATACAAAAATCGAATTAAATACATAATATATATGGACCAATAAGATTATTTAGAAGTGTGTCTCTTCAATAAATTCTATAAAATTTGGCTCATTTATATATATATATATTGGTGTTTGTAATAGAAGTGTATTCTTTCTTGTGTTGGTGCTCTCTCAAAGTTTAAAATTCTCCTACAATACCGAGGGTTCATGAATTCAGTATTCTTACGAGATAGGCCCTGTGGAGTATGAATATGAAGTATGCCATTTTGAATTATATTTCAACATATTTGGTTTTGAGTTTTCAACTTTTTAAATGTTTAGTCATTTTTTTTTTTAAATGTATCTAATATAAATATATTTAAAAAGTAAAATATTTGTAAATAAATCTTTAAAAATTTAATAAATACAAAAAAAAAAAAAACTACATTTTTATACCTTTTGTATTTAATGAATTTTTTAGAGATTTTTGGTATACCCTAGTTAGAGCCGCCCCTCATGAGATTCATGTCACTCACTAAATGTTGTGCCTCCTATGCCCTCACTGTCTTTCCTATTCTCAATGTAAAATCATGGATTCAGCCATCTTCATGAATCACAATTCACTTGAGACGATATCGTCCTGCTCTATTAACATGAAATAACCACTTGTTATGAATGGTTAAAAACTTTAGCCAAATTGAGTTATGAAGTCAAAATCACTCACCTTTCAACTGCTAAATAATTATCTTTTGCAATTTAAATAACATAATGCATACTTTCAAAAAAATTATAAAAAAATAAAAAACTATAAACAATTCATATACATTCCACCCAGCTAGTTGAAATGATGTTTTCCTCTTTGCAATGAACCCAAACAATGGAATACACAAGGAACCCGACATTAAATAGTATCCCAGTATCATCCAATAAATTTATTGACAGGATAAGAACTTATGCTCTGTTTGGTTTATCTGAATAATAGAATAGAATGAAATTAAATAATTATTTTTTAATTCCTTTATGAAATAATTATTTTTTTTATAATGATGAATAATAATTTCATTTGTAATGTATTTTTTGTTATTTTTTTAGTCAACCAAATATGGGAATATATATTTTGAAGGGTAAAGTAAATTTTACCCCTCTTATGTTTGACTATTTTTTTATTTTGACTCTTGAATTTATTTATTTTTTCTCACTTTGGCCTTCTATATTTCAAATTTTTTCCTAATTTACTTATAAAGTTAATTGTTGCAACTTTTATATTGTAATCCCAAGTGCAAGATATCGCCATGTAATATATCTCGGTGTGTCCAAGGTTGAATCTACATGGACCAGTTTGTTCAAAAAAAAAAAAAAAATGACCGAGCACTCAAATAAAATAAAGAAAATTTAATTTTGAATTTTTTGAAATTATTGGATAATTTGAGAAAAATTAATTAACTTAAAGATAAACTAAAGTGATAATAATAAAAAAGGTGCTAAGACATTAAAGATCCTCCACCAATATTTCTTTAAAATATTTCATATTCATTTGTATAACTTAATTACACAATGTTATTCTCAATCGGAAGATAAAAATAATTATTTTATATAAAAATTAATTCCAAAAGATTGATTATTTTGATTGATTGATTATAGTAAAATCTAGTTATTTGATTCGCAAAAAATATTAAACTTCTATCATGCCCGAAATTTATGATAGAATAAAAGATTATACAGAAAACTATTTTTTTTTATTTTCAAATAAATAAACTAATAAATCAAAATAATTGAAAGTGATGATTAAGTAATATGTATTGAGAAATGATTTCTGAATTTTTCATCTATTTAGGTTTCATTTGGAAAGAACTTTTTTAGCTTGATTTTTTTGGTGTTTTGGTCATTTTAGTTTGGTTAAAAAAGTTCCGCTTAAGATGAATTTTTGGCTTTTTTTTATAATTTTGTGAAAGAAAAAATAAAGTGATTATGGTTTAGATGTGACATTTTATCTTAGTAACTTTTTAATCTATTTTATATTTTAATGAGTTAAATTAATCCTAATCATCTTGCCGAACGAAAGGTTATAGAATTCGAAAAATACAAATTGAGTGGGATTACTTCATGGGTAATATTAAGGATACTATTTTTTACTAAATAAATTATCAAATTTTTCACATGAATATGAGGTCACACTTTTTGTGAACCTTACACCAATATAAAATATTTTATCATTTATTTAATAAAAAATTTGAAACATATAGCATTTACCTTACTTCAATGAGAGGTAAGAACGACGCGCCAAAATTTTGAGGCGGTAAAGGCCGTTTCATGCATCATCCATCAAAGTACCTTTTCTTTTCCAATTCTTTTCTCATAATTGCAAATTTCTCAATCTGTATTTTAATTGTAAGTTATCCTGCAAAACAAAAAAATAAAATTATTAAAAATAAAATGAGGGAATTAATTTAATAAAAGTGTATTAATAATTAAAAAAATAAAATAGTTATACACTTTTAACCATTCATCATTAATTTCTATTTAAAATTAGACAAAAATGCCATGTTAACCGCCACATAACATAAAAAATATATTATTATATTAAAGTTTAAATTTGCTTCAAATGTGAGAATTATATATAATAAAATATTTTTATGACATGTGACTGTTAAATATGTCATTTTTTGTCTAATTTTGAATACAAGTTAGTTGTATGCAAGTGCGGAGCCATGTTGGGCTCAGGGGGGTCAAGTGCCCCCCTTGAGTTCTGGGAATTTTTTTTTTAAACATAAAAAAAATACATTAAATAAAAAAAATTATAAAAAAATTATTTAAAGTGAAATGTCAATGACATTTTTAAAATTATGAGAACAATAATGGTTATTTTGATTGAAAATAAAGAAGCTATAATAAGTCATATTATTATCTATAAAAATTTCAATATAATGGTGATGTCTATCGTTATTGACATGCAAACGTAATAAATTTCAATGAAGATATAGAATTTATTGGATTGTTAGTTACATTTGATATGTGGAGTTTATCCTTCATGTGTTTCTTTCCATTCATAACTAAAACGACTGCTATATAAATTATAATCAAGCAACACATCTTCAATTATAAAAAAAAAAAAAAAATTACAATAGGTCATTACTAATATCAGAATGAGTCATAACTAACTATTACTTGATATATAGTCATAACTAAAATAACAACCACAAGAAGTTATAACTAAATTATATCTAACACTATAATGTGTTATAACTAAAGACCACGAAGATCATAATTACGACATATGATAAACACTTTTTTTGCGGTATATTTTATAGAATTTCTCTACTAAAATATATCATTTCTGTCTCAACTTATCTTCTTTTTTAATTTTCCAATCCACCTATAAAATAGGAACTCCCCAAAATTTCTATAAAATTTAATCTCAAATCCTTTAATTTAAAATTCACATTTATCCAAATGAACTCTTAACATTTAAGTTTAGTAATATCTCACTGTTGTTTATTATGAAGAAAAAAAATTAATCAGTGTGTTTGGTTTGAGTTTTTTGTTGAGTTTTTGGATTAAGTTTTTTGAAAATTGCGTTTTTTTATTTTCGTGTTTTTTTGTTTTTAGTGAATATTTTTAAAATTTTAAACATTTCTTTTAAAAACTTTTTTAGATGCACTTTACTTAGATGTATCTAAAAAGTAAAAAATTTGTGAAAAATATTTTAAAAAATTAATAAATACATAAAAATACAAAAAATGTATTGAATTCTCGTTTTTTTTTATTTTTTTTTTTTTTGATATTTAGTGAATTTTTAAAAGGTTTTTTTCACAATTTTTTTACTTTCTAGTTATATTTATGTAGGTACGTCTAAAAAGTAAAAAAAAAAAAAAAAAAAATTGCTTAAAATATTAACAAAAATTTCAGTAAAAACAAAAAAAAAACGGAAAACAAAAATGTAGAATTTTCTGAAAAGTATTTTTAGAAAAATGGAATCAAATTATCATTAATTTGTGCCCCCTCTGCACTGAATTTCTGGCTACGCCACTGGTTGTATGAGTAAATTGGAGAAACACTTAACAGAAAAAAATAGTCGAACATAAAAAAACAAAGTATAATTTACCTCTATTTTGAAAGAATGATCATTTTAATAAACCAAACAGTGCCTTAATGAATTAAAACTGAAAATTTTAAAATTCTCAAGATATTGATTTGTGACTATGTTTCAATTTTAAACAATGAATAACAATCCTAATCAAACAATCAAAGATAAATCGATACACCAATTTAACGTGGAAAAATCACAATTAGAGCGCCTTCAATTGTGATAAAAAAACTACAGACCAAAACCACAAAACAATCCACTGAGAAGACAAAAAAAAAATTACACAAGAGTATTCTCAATTACCTAACGAATCCACGCTTGAATTGAACCAAACCCGATGTGCCTTTCTACCACCATCTTCACCTCAAAATTATCTTGCCCAACATTGAATCCACAACATTGATGTCGAATCCACGACGATGAGCCATTCTGAAATCCATCAAAGTTTCAAACCCAAACTCTCCGGAATCCACCGAAGAACACTTATCTCTTTTGTGAATAAAATAATAAGAACAACTCTTGTTGTTAAATACTCTGTAATTCGTTAATCAATCGATCACCTTCTGTACATCAAGAAAAGCTCATATAAAACAGCTTCCAATAGAAAACACTTTATCTTTTCTTTCTCTCTAAGATTCTAGATGGCTTAAACCCTAAAATGAACAAACAGCGTACTTTATAGTAAATTGGGTCGTGAAGACCGCTCGGGTGGTTTAAATAAAGGCAGTGCAAAACATATTGGCAAACCGCTCAAGTGCAACTTTTATCGCTCGAGCGGTAAAAAATTTTCTTTGAAGTTCAGGTACTCTGCAAAAGTACTGGATGATTTTCTTCTCCGCTCGAACACACAAATGACTGCTAGAGCAGTCAAACAACTTCGACTGTATTTTTACTTTTAACAAAGTGGTAAAACATGAAATGATCAAAATCACAAACTCCTCTGCATAGGCACAATTCAAATTAAATTCGTATCTAAACACTCATAGTTTCACTAAAACAAAAGAGCAAATTAAATTATAACTGAAAGTAATTTTGTTAAATAGAATTGCCAATAACAAAAATTTAACAAAAATGATGACCGAATTTTAGGCCGAAGTTGACTAACATGGCTGGTTGTAATTTGTATAATTTTTTTTTTTTTTTGGCTTCATGCATAAACAAATTAAAATCATTCACATGTGATGATGCGGTTGATCTAGGTGAATGGGCTGGACCGATCCAAACTCCTCAGATCCAATGGGCTACCTGCAAATAAGTTCAACGGGGAACGGGGCAGTCCCCCAGTGAACCCTCCGACGAACAAGTTAGTGTTTGGACTATAGAGAGAGAGTGAGAGAGATAGGGGTTAGGAAAGCTTAACCTTCTCCTTGTCTACCAATCTTTGCTTATATCCTTCTATCATCATTTCGTTTCCTGCCGAAAGCTTGTGCCGTCATTCGTCTTGTTCAGGGTGAGGGGGTGCCATTCCGGCTGAGGGGTGTTGTCGCAATAAATGCTGTGATGGCTTGCATTAATGGTGATGTGCTGTGGCAATAACTTTGCAGATCTTTGTCTGCTGACGTGGCCTTTTCTGAATCTGCCACGTGTCCGGATATCACCGGTCCTCCCTGTCCAGTTGGCTTCCAGTGGTGCTGGGTTTTTCTATTCGGGTTGTGTAATGGGGGTTTAAATGGTGGGCTGTGGTCCTTGTGGGCCTATCTGGGCCTATCCATGTCAGTAGTCCCCCATTCCCGAGTGCAGCTTTAGTCCAACGAAGGGAATAGTGACAATAAAACAGACGAGGCTGATCGTGAGGGTGGCCGATCGCGCGAGGCGACCGTGAGGGTGGCCAAGCGTAAGAGGCCGACCGTAAGGGTGGCCGAGCGGGCGAGGCCGAGCACGAGAGGCCGACCGGGAGGGTGGCCGAGCGCAAGGGTGGCCGAGCGGGCGAGGCCGAGCGCGAGAGGCCGACCGGGAGGGTGGCCGAGGCAAGGGTGGCCGAGCGGACTAGGCCGACCGTAAGGGTGGCCGAGCGGGCGAGGCCGAGCGCGAGAGGCCGACCGGGAGGGTGGCCGAGCGCGAGAGGCCGACCGGAGGGTGGCCGAGCGCAAGGGTGGCCGAGCGGACTAGGCCGACCGTAAGGGTGGCCGAGCGGGCGAGGCCGAGCGCGAGAGGCCGACCGGGAGGGTGGCCGAGCGCGAGAGGCCGACCGTAAGGGTGGCCGAGCGCGAGAGGCCGACCGTGAGGGTGGCCGAGCGCGAGAGGCCGACCGTGAGGGTGGCCGAGCGCAAGGGTGGCCGAGCGGACGAGCACGGGGCTCAAGAGGCGGCGTGTCACGTGGTGATTTGAAGTGGAAAAGACAATGTGAGGGCAGGAGTCAGTGCATCTGAACCATACACGTGGCCGGGTTTCGTGGGAAGGGGAAACGTCAAGCGTTGGATCAGGAGTGAAGCGTCAGGGGCATTATTATGGGCATTGATGAGACAGTTTTGGCGGATGATTTGAAAAGTTTTCAAACTGGCGAACGTTAATTTGGATCCTTGGAATACGGGCAAACCGTGGGCTTTTGGTATCATACGATTCACCTACTTGTTTACAAAAACTCAAAATATTCGAAGTGTCAGTTCCTTCGTTGCTCACGATACTCCGTTGAGACATTTCTTCGATTTTTTAGCACCTGCAGCAAGAGCTATTCGCAACCACAGCTTAGAAATGGCCCACGAAGGGACTGCGATGGTCAGGGGAGATCCACTGGGGGAAGATGATGCAGAGGAATTAGCGATTCAGTATAGGTCCAACAGGGGTGGGGAAGTGGTAGAAACGGCACAGCCAATCAGCCAGGTGGAACCAGACCACTGGCATTCGAGGGCTGATAGATCCCTTATTACAGCGGCGGAGTTGGGGGCTATCCGCGAGAAGTATCAGATTCCTGTGGAGGTGGAATTATGGGTGCCGAAATCGACGGAGAGACCTTCCGATGTCAGGGTGGGTGCGTTCTCCCTCTACGAGGAAGCTCTAAAAGGTGGGCTGAGGTTGCCTCTGCCGCAAATCGTGGTAGATGTGCTCAACCACCTGGAGGTAGCACCAGGGCAACTGATGCCCAATGCATGGAAAATCCTGTTGGCTTGTGCAAGTGCTTGGCCAAAGGCGAACGGAGGGGCGGCCATGACGGTGGAGGAGTTCTTCGGCTGTCACAAGGCTTCAGGACAGCAAGAGACCTGGATCACCCTTCAGGCGTTGGCAGGGAAGGGTTTGGTGGCTGGTTTACCAACGTCCATCAAAGGTTGGAGGCCGCGGTGGTTCTATGTGTCCATCGCTGGAGGGGCTGGTGTGCGCACCATATGGAAGGTGCCAGCCAAGTATGCAGAGCTAAAGTTGGGGGCGACGGCAGAGGAGAGAGTCAAGAAGGTGAAGGAGTGGAGGGAAAAGGAAAAGGTCAAGTGGGACGAGCTGGTTCAGCCGTCGGTCTTGTTTGAAGCTGGGTTGGGCCCAAAACCGATCGGTGGGGACCTCGACCGATCAGAGTTGGAGGTAAGAAGAAAAGCGCAAGAGGCGGAAGATCAAACCATGCTGGTGAAAGCCCAGAAGTTCAAGGAGGCCCAAGCCGACCGACCTCCTCAGCCAGTGGCGAGGGAGAGGATTCGACCTCGTCCCAAACCCTTGGGAGAGAAGGGTTTGGGTGAGTCTGCTCTGCGGCTGCTTCCAAAAGATCCTCTGAAGGAGAGGTCGCTGAAGGAGATGGAGGCACTGGGGGTAGGGAAGAAGAAGAAGAGGTTGAGGCGGGGTGGGGAGGAGCCAGCCCAGAAAAGGAGAAAGGAGGTAAGGGTGGAGGGGGCCAGCCTGGCCAAACAAGTAGAGGGTGAGGGCGGGGAGTTGGAACAGACCCCAGAAGGGGTGGTTGTCTCAGCTGGGGAAGAGGTCCTTGTGACAAGGGATACCCCCGAAGTGGTGATAGCCAGTCCAACGGCGGACGTGGTGGAGAAGACCCCAGCAGGACAAGTGGGAGCTGAGCTGGCTGGGGGTGAGCCAAGTGGGGGGTTGGAGAAGGCCCCAGAGGTGCAAGTGGAGGTGGGGTTGGTGGGGGCAGAGCCAAGTGGGAGGGAGCAGACCCCAAGGGGGCCTGCACCTCAGGAAAGAGGAGTTGGTCTGGGGGCCACCATTTACCATGTGCGTGCTGTAGCTGGGAGGTTGGAGGGAGATGGGGGACCAGCTAAGGCGGTGGCAGACCGTCTGGTGAAGATGGTGGAGGAGCCAGCTCTGCGTTCGGCCTCTGGATTCGGGGAGGCCGACCTGTTCAGGGGGTTATGCTCCGCCCAAATGGAGGTAACTACCCTGGCAGGGGCCTTGCTGAGGAAAGGTGCAGCGGCCAAGATCAAGGCTGATGAGGCCAAGGCAGAGTTAGCCAAACTGAAGAAGGAGAGTGCTGCCTGGAAGGCTGCCTATACCGAGCTGCCATCAGTCAAGTCGGAGTTGGAGGACACACGCCGCAGGGTTGTGTCGCTCGAGTTCCAGTTGACTGGTGAGAAGAAGAAGTTGGAGGAGTCCCAAAAAGCCTGTGCTACTGCGATCGAGCGTCATGAGGAGGCCATGACCAATAATGAAGATCTCGTCAGGCAGAGAGATGACGCGGATGCTAAAGTGGAGGCTCTTCAAAAGGCGGTGGAGGAGAAACTGGCCAAGGCAGAGGAGGAGAAGGTGGAACTGAGGAGGGAGTTGGAAGTAGAGGGTGAGAAGGCGAGGGCGGAGAGGGAGAGGCTAAGGAAGGAGGTGGAGGAGGAGAGGGTGAAACTGACTGCTGAGGGGGAGGCCTGGAAGAGGGAGCTGGAGGTTGAGAAGGCCAAGGCTGCAGCTGAGAAGGAGGCTCTACAAAAAGAGCTGAACGAAGAAAGGCGAAGGCGGCGTCAGAAAGGGCAGCCTATCCTGATCTTTATGTTGCAGCTGTGACACAATTCAAAGGGTCTCCTGAGTTCCAGATGGCGATCGACGCCGCAGTTGCTGCCAGCTTGGCTGGGTTGGGGTCTGGGGGTGCTGGGTCATCAGGGACAAGTGCTGGGGTGAGGACAGAGTCTGAAATCATTAACAGTTTCCAGCAATCTGACTACTACAAGCACGAAATGGCTGAGTACTGGGACAGCGGTTGGAAGATGTTCAAGCGCAAGGCGGAGGAGCTGTTTCCAGACTTAGACCTGAGTAGTGTGGTGGTTGGAGAAGATGACGTAGCCCAGACGCCACTGGACGAAGGCGTGGAAGAAGAAGACCTGGCCTCAAGTGAAGGAGATGAGTGAGCTGGATGATGAGTAGACTTAGGGGTTTTGATTTATCGTCTTGTTTGTTTTTTTTTTTTTTTTTTTTTTTGGAAGGGATGTAAGTAAGTTGTACACACATTTTTGAATGAATAAAATGGCATTTATGGTTCTAGTTGAGGAGTCCAGTGTATTTCCCCTTGTGCTGGTTTGGCCTTGCTTTGTGTTTCTTGGGATTATGTTGTGCACTGATGTTTTCAGCAAATGCTTGTGCTAGGCAGTAGAGCAAGGTGAAACTAAAGTCATGCCAGAATCCAAGCCAGAGTAGGACAAGGAATTTTCTAATACAGAGTGAAATGGCAAATTTGTTTAAGCGTCGGAGAACATCTTTAAAATATGACTAAGTGTCTAATTAGTTTGAAAAAGTAGACTGAAATGTAATGTTGAAGGTGATTTGCAAATGAAATATGGAGGAGCGTCTTTGAAATATGACTAAGTGTCAAATTATTTTGCAATTATCGGTGAGAGTCAGACTACGACTGAGTGTTTTGGGAGTGCTCAGGTCGGACTGAGGCTTTTGGGAGTGCTCAGGTCTGGTCGGACTGAGGCTTTTGTAAGTGCTCGGTCTGGCCGAGGCTTTTGAAAGTGCTCAGGTCGGACTGAGGCTTTTGAGAGTGCTCAGGTCTGGCTGAGGCTTTTGTAAGTGCTCGGTCTGGCCGAGGCTTTTGAAAGTGCTCAGGTCGGACTGAGGCTTTTGAAGTGCTCAGGTCTGGCTGAGGCTTTTGAAAGTGCTCAGGTCGGACTGAGGCTTTTGTAAGTGCTCGGTCTGGCCGAGGCTTTTGAAAGTGCTCAGGTCGGACTGAGGCTTTTGAGAGTGCTCAGGTCTGGCTGAGGCTTTTGAAAGTGCTCAGATCGGACTGAGGCTTTTGTAAGTGCTCGGTCTGGCCGAGGCTTTTGAAAGTGCTCAGGTCGGACTGAGGCTTTTGAAAGTGCTCAGGTCTGGCTGAGGCTTTTGAAAGTGCTCAGATCGGACTGAGGCTTTTGAAGTGCTCGGTCTGGCCGAGGCTTTTGAAAGTGCTCAGACCGGGCTGAGGCTTTTGAAAGTGCTCAGGTCGGACTGAGGCTTTTGAAAGTGCTCAGGTCTGACTGAGGTCTTGAGTGTGTGCTGCCAGCTGAAACTTAATTGGGACGATGAGGATAGCTGGGAGACAAAACAGTTGTTATAAGAAATGTAGTACAATGACCAAAAATTACATCATGCTTGAAAATGGGAATACGACAATTGAGGAATACAAAAGTAACAGCTTATTGAAAGTAGCGTTTCAAGTGTTCAGCATTCCATGGGTGGGGAAGGTCGCGACCCTCCATATCTTGAAGTCGGTAGGTGCCTGGACGCGGTCTGGCTTTCACAATATAGGGTCCCTCCCATTTGGCGGCCAATTTACCCTCAGTCGGTTTCTTGGTGGCAAGGGTTGCTTCTCTCAGCACTAAGTCCCCCACCGCAAATTCCCTTGGTCGGACCTTGCGATTGTAGTGTGTCCTCATTTTCTGCTGGTATGAGGCTAATCTCACCGCAGCGATCTCCCTGAGTTCTTCAATCAGGTCTAGATCCGTGCGACGGAGCTCTTCAGCTGAGGCGAGGTCTGGATGCAGGACCCTGGGGGTGGGCAGACCGACTTCGACTGGGATGACCGCCTCAGCGCCATATGTTAGACGAAAAGGGGTTTCCCCAGTGGGAGTCCGAGCAGTGGTTCGGTAGGCCCAGAGTACGTTGGGTAGTTCCTCAGCCCAAAGGCCCTTAGCAGCTTCGAGTTTGGTTTTGATGATCTTCAGGAGAGAACGGTTTGTGACCTCAACTTGGCCGTTTGCTTGGGGGTGACCAGGGGAGGAGAAACACGGTTGGATCTGGAGGTCTGCACAAAACTGCCTGTACTTGGCGTTGTCGAATTGCTTTCCGTTGTCGGTGACGATGGCTTGAGGGATGCCAAACCTGCAAACGATCGACTGCCAAATGAACTTGGTCGTATTTCGCTCGGTGATGGTGGCCAGGGGTTCTGCCTCTACCCATTTGGTGAAGTAGTCGATGGCGACAATTGCAAACTTGGTCTGGCCTCGGCCAGTGGGGAGTGGACCAACCAAGTCGATCCCCCATTTGGCGAATGGATAAGGGCTGCAAAGGGTGATCAGCTCGGTAGGGGGGCGTGTGGGATGTTGGCGAAGCGTTGACACTTGTCGCATTTAAGCACAAAATCGGTTGCATCTTGGTTGAGAGTTGGCCAGAAGTAGCCTGTGCGGAGTACTTTCTGAGCGAGGGACCTTCCCCCGAGTGGTTGCCACAGATCCCCTCATGGATTTCTTGCATGACATAGGTTGCCTGGGTGGGGTTGAGGCATCGCAGGTATGGGCGCGAAAAACCTCGTTTATAAAGGATGCCATCGACCAGAATGTAGTTAGCCGATCGAGCTCTGACCTTGGCAGCTAGCTGTTGGTCGTTTGGGAGCTCCCCAGCGGTCAAGAAGAGGAGAATGTCGGATGCCCAAGGGATGGGTTCAGTCTGGAGGAATTGCACTTCTTGTGGGTCGGTCGAGATGGCCGGGTGAGCTAGATATTCAAGGTGAACTCCGTCGCTAAGGTCGGAATGGTCAGCGGAAGCCAGCCGGGCCATTTCGTCTGCTTTGGAGTTTTCCGTCCGGGGTATGTGCCTGATCTGGAAAGTATTGAAGAGGCGAGCGAGGGGGAGTGCTATGTCTCTGTAAGCTCGCATTGTATCATCCTTGGCATCGAATTCCCCCGTGATCTGACCGACGATAAGTTGGGAATCACTGAACACGCGGATCTGGTCGACACCAATGTCTTTGGCGAGGCGGAGTCCTGCTATCAATGCTTCATACTCAGCCTCGTTATTACTAGCCTCAAACAGGAAGCGAAGAGCACATTTGAAGTAGCCACCCTCAGGAGAGGCGAGGATGATGCCAGCCCCACTACCCGCCCTGCAAGATGACCCATCAACATTGAGAGTCCATGAATGGGGGTCTTCAGGATCGGCAGGAGCTGATGGGGCTGTTGAGGTAGTGGGTGGCATAGGATTGGTGAATTCCATGATGAAGTCGGCTATAGCTTGCCCCTTGATTGCTGTTCGAGGGCGGTAGGAGATGTCAAACTGGCTGAGTTCGACTGACCACTGCATTAGTCTGCCCGAGAGTTCTGGTTGTTGCATGACCTTCTTCAAGGGCTGGTCGGTGAGGACCACTATAGGGTGGGCTTGGAAGTAAGGGCGAAGTCGTCTGGATGCAGTGACCAAAGCCAAGGATAGTTTTTCTAGCAAAGGGTAGTTCTGCTCTGCTCCCCTCAGAGCTCGACTGATGTAATAAACAGGTCGTTGGACTGAGCCATCTTCTCTGATGAGGGCCGCGCTGACAGCAGTGTTTGATACTGCTAGGTAGAGGAAGAGGGGTTCGCCTGTGATGGCTTGTGAAAGGAGGGGTGGGTTGGCCATACACCGTTTTAACTGCTGGAAAGCCTCTTCGGACTCAGTTGTCCATTCGAAGGTCTGCCTGAGGACTTTGAAGAAGGGTAGGCACTTATCTGTGGCGCGGGAGATGAAACGGTTGAGGGCGGCTACTCTGCCGGCGAGCCGTTGAACTTCTTTAACCGTTTTGGGCGACTGCATCTCGACCAGAGCTTTGATCTTTTCAGGGTTAGCCTCAATGCCGCGTTGACTAACCATGAAGCCCAAGAATTTCCCAGACCCTACGCCAAAGGCGCACTTCTCGGGGTTGAGCTTCATCTGATACTTTCGAAGGGTGGCAAAAGTCTCTCGCAGGTCGGCGATATGATCGGTGGAGAGTTTGCTCTTGACTAGCATGTCATCCACATATACTTCCATGTTTCGACCGATCTGATGGTGGAAAACTGCATTGACTAACCGTTGGTAGGTGGCCCCAGCGTTTTTTAATCCGAATGGCATTACGCAGTAGTGGTAGGTACCTCGGTCGGTGATGAAGGATGTGTGTTCCCGATCAGATGAGTGCATCATGATTTGGTTGTACCCAGAGAAAGCATCCATGAAACTGAGCATTTGGTGACCGGCCGTGGCATCGACCAGCAGATCTATGCGGGGAAGTGGGTAGCTATCCTTGGGGCAAGCTCTGTTCAGGTCGGAGTAGTCGACGCAGAGACGCCATTTGCCGTTGTTTTTGCGAACCAGGACCACATTGGACAGCCACTTAGGATAGTCCACGTTTCGGATGAACTGGGCGTCAAGGAGTTTGTCAACTTCTGCAGCGATAAGATTATTACGCTCTGGATGGAAGATTCGCTGCTTTTGGCGGTAAGGTTTGAAATGAGGTTCGATGCTGAGGCGGTGGGTTATGAGAGAAGGGTCAATGCCTGGCATGTCAGCATGAGTCCAAGCAAAGATGTCCCTGTGCTCGGTCAGGAGGGCAGTAAGGTCGGCTTTGGCTTGGGAAGGTAGTTGGCTGCCGATTTTAGCTGTTTTGAGTGGGTTGGTGGGGTCAATATTGACCTCGACGAGCTCCTCCACTGGTTCTCCTCTGACCAACTCGTCTTCATCCCGGGCGTCGAGCCCTTCAATGATCATTGCTTCCTTCAGCTTAACTTCTTTGAGGGAGGCGACGTAGCACTCCCTGGCCACTGTCTGTTCCTCTGACTGTCCCGACACCGGAATCAGTAGGAAATTTGATGGCAAGATGGTAAGTGGATGTGATGGCTTGGAAGGCATTCAGGGCCGTGCGGCCGAGGATGATGTTGTAAGCAGAGGGGCAATCGACCACAAGGAAGGTGAGCAACTTAGTGGTCTGCCTGGGGTGTTCGCCGATGGTGATAGGCAGGTCGATGGAGCCGATCGAGGTCACACGGTCGCCGGTGAAACCGACCAGAGGGGTTTGGAGTGGGGTCAAGCTCTCTTCTCCGACCTTAAGCTGGCGGAAGCAATTTAGGAAGATGATGTCTGAAGAGCTGCCATTGTCTATGAGGACTCGTCTGACCTTGTAATTGGAGAGGATTGAAGAGATCACTAGGGGATCATCATGGGGATAGCGGATTCCTGCACAATCGGCGTCTGTGAAGGTGATGGGTTCAATCCACTGCTTTGGCTGCTTTGAAGGTCTGTCGACCATGGCCACCGTGTTGTCCGAGCCCTGCCGGATTTTTCTGAGCTCGGCCCTCTGAGCTGAGCGGGATGGTCCTCCGCAGGCGAGCCCGCCTGAAATGACCCGGATTTCTCCAACTGGTGGAGGAGGATTTCCTGGGGGTCGTGGTTGTGGTTGTTGACGATCACGACCCTGGTCAGGTGGGCCTTGGTGTCGGGGCGGGGTGCGCCGACGGTCGTGTCTGAGGGGCTCAGTCTTCTGTCTCTGCTGAGGGTGGATATTTGTGAACCGACTGAGACGCCCTTGACGTATCAGGGCTTCGACCTGGTCCTTGAGATTGATACAGTCGTCCGTGTTATGGCCGTGGTCTTGGTGGAAACGGCAATATTTGGACTGGTCTTTCCGGCTGGAAGGGTTTCGTGAAGGTAGGGGCCATTTGAGGGGGTAGTCTTTCTGGATTTGATGGAGGACCTGTTCCATGGGGGAGTTAAGGGGGGTATACCTCTCGAACCGACCAGGTGGTCTAGCTGGGGCCGGTCGGTCGGTGCGTGGAGGCCGGTCGGCATAATGGGGTGTTTGGTTGTTGTACTGAGTGTTTCGGGGTTCGGGGTCCTTCCTCTTATCTCTGGGGGTCGGGTTTTTAGTGATCGGGTCTTGCCGAGCGGCTAATGAGTCTTCTGCGTTCATATATTTCTGGGCTTTGGAGAGTAGGGTTGCCATGGAGGTCGGGGGGTTTTTAGAAAGTGAGAAGAGGAAATCAGACGACCGTAGACCTGCCATGAATGCGGTGAGGATGACCTTGTCATCATTTTCAGCCACCTGCAAAGCTTCGGTATTGAAGCGAGTAACAAAGCTGCGTAGTGACTCCCCCTCGGTCTGGCGGATGTTGAGAAGTTGGGTTGCAGGACGGCGCTGACGTTGAGCTCCGATAAAGTGGCTGAGGAAAGAGTCGCTGAGGTGCTGGAAGGTGGAGACAGAGTCCGCCGGTAACTGACTGAACCAAAGCCGAGCTGACCCCTTCAATGTTACAGGGAAAGCTCGGCACATGATCTCGTCGGGAAAGGCGTGGAGAATCATGAGGGTGCGGTAGGTTTCCAGGTGATCGACTGGGTCCGTGGTCCCGTCGAAGGAGTCAATGGTGGGCATTTTGAATTTGGCGGGCAGAGGTTTGTCTCGAATGGAGGCAACGAATGGTGAGTTTGTAGTGGTAGAGGGTTTGTGTTGAATGTTCTGCATGACCCCTTGGAGCTGAAGCTTCATGGCTCGGAGTTCAGCGTCCCAGAGGGGAATGTTGTCACCTCCGGAGGGGAATGGAGGCTGGGGTGGATGTTGGATACTGCTGGCTTCCTGCTCGGGAGCTGGTGGTGCGATCGACGGGTGTGGAGGTGGAGGTGGTGGAATGACTTGTGGGTGAGGCGGTTGCAAGCCTCCCAAGTTAGGAAAGTTGGGTTGTGGGATGGTGTGGCTCAGGACTTGTTCTGGATGAGGCGGATCATCCGGGGGTGGCGGAGGCGGCATGGGAAGATTTCTTTGGAGCAAGGCATTTATCAAGGCTTGGTTTTGCTCAGCCATGCGGTTGATGCTATTGGTGAGCTCGATGAAATATTGTGGCGGTTGGTTTGGGTTGGGAGGGTCGGTCTGGTGGTCAGCGGCATTGTGGTGAGAAGCCATGGATCTAGTCGTGACCATACACCTTGATGGGTAAAGGTAAAGGATCGTTGGAACGAGGGTCTCCGGCGACAATGAACACAACTGGCGCGCGGATAAGAACCAAGTTCCCACAGACGGCGCCAACTGATGATGCGGTTGATCTAGGTGAATGGGCTGGACCGATCCAAGCTCCTCAGATCCAATGGGCTACCTGCAAATAAGTTCAACGGGGAACGGGGCAGTCCCCCAGTGAACCCTCCGACGAACAAGTTAGTGTTTGGACTATAGAGAGAGAGTGAGAGAGATAGGGGTTAGGAAAGCTTAACCTTCTCCTTGTCTACCAATCTTTGCTTATATCCTTCTGTCATCATTTCGTTTCCTGCCGAAAGCTTGTGCCGTCATTCGTCTTGTTCAGGGTGAGGGGGTGCCATTCCGGCTGAGGGGTGTTGTCGCAATAAATGCTGTGATGGCTTGCATTAATGGTGATGTGCTGTGGCAATAACTTTGCAGATCTTTGTCTGCTGACGTGGCCTTTTCTGAATCTGCCACGTGTCCGGATATCACTGGTCCTCCCTGTCCAGTTGGCTTCCAGTGGTGCTGGGTTTTTCTATTCGGGTTGTGTAATGGGGGTTTAAATGGTGGGCTGTGGTCCTTGTGGGCCTATCTGGGCCTATCCATGTCACATGTATAAAAACAAATTAAAGTATCATTCGCATGTATAAAAACAAATTAAAATCATCCACGTCTGTGAGTCTTGGATTCCCATTTTGGTTCCATTTGGATAATTTATTCTTACGTGGGATATCGTCTGTAGATGTGCTTCAGAATTAAGATTTTGATAAACAAAAGAGAGTTTGAATGGTTCTTCAGCGTGTCTATCTTAATTATGTTTGGTTCCTTTCCTGAAAAATTGCATAACGGATTACACGAGGAAAATGAAAATTCAGTAATGATTGAGACCTTCATTTTTGAGAATCTCACCACCCTTAAAGTGATTTGGACCACTCATGTAAGAGAGATAAAAATTAAAATTAAAATAAAATAAAATAAAAAAACCAACATACATAAATAGTCCAGATCATTTTAAGGGCGGTGGAGACTCCGAAAATCGAGGTCTCACACATTCTCCCAGAAAATTCTACCTGCTGTCCCCTTATTCTCCCAGAAAATTCTACCTGCCGTCCCCTTTTTTTGGGAATCCGGATCCTCCGTCGCACTCTCCTGCGGCACTGTTCTGTCGCCCTCCAAAACGACGTCGTTTTGGAGGATTTTTTTTTTTTTTTTTTCTTTTCTTTTTTTCTTCTTATTTCTTTCTGATCAAACGCTTATCTACTTCGGAAGCTGAAGACCTCCGATCGGCAGAACAGACTTCGCCATTTGGATTCATCTTCATGCACCTGAGATACCTCTCTGACTCCCCCACTTCAAACACGGCTTCGATCTCTCCGATCCCATCGCCATTAACTTATCTGCTTCTCTCTCTCCGCTTTTACCCAAAATCACCATTGATCAAGCAACCATTCCTTGGAATGAAGCTCTCTGATATGGGCTTGTTTCCTTCTGTACACTTTTGGGAAGAATTATTTTAAGAAATCATCCATGGAAGTCACTCCCCCTGTAATCAAATGCCGAAAATTCCATTCATACATTGTTTTTCAAATGCGTAAATATGGCAAAACATGTTTTCAAGAAAAAAGGGTTCAATGAATTGGGATAATTTTGCAGTTTTGACCTTAAGAATTTGAATCTGGAATCCCATACAATTCGTACATTGCTTTTCAAATATATGCAAGTATGAAAAAACATGTTTTCATGAAAAAAAGAAGAAAAAAAAAATCAGTGAATTGGGATAATTTTGCCAAAATTGATTTAAGTAAAATTAATTGAACAATATGTCGAAAAAAAAATTACAAGCAACATTGCAAGCACTATATTTTTCGTATAAAGAGAGATCTTTTTGTTGGAGGTTTGAACCATGGCTGGTGCAGCTTTTGGTGATGCAGGAGCTGGGAAAAGGGCTCATCTTTATGAGCACAAAATCACTGCTTACTTCATCTTTGCTTGTATTGTTGCTGCTCTTGGAGGGTCTCTTTTTGGTTATGATCTTGGTGTTTCTGGTGAGTCTTTTTTCTTGATTAATTCATTGGTTCATAAAGTTTACCAAAATTTCTGATCTGGGTACTACTGATTTTGTGATTTAAAACGTGAATTTATAGGAAATTAGCCATTTTTCTGATGTGGGTACTACTGGTTTTGTGATTTAAAACATAATTCATTACAATTTTGAGTTACCAACAATGGGTTGATGAGAATTTGCGTTCTGATTTGAGAACAAATGGTTGGGATTTCACATTTCTTTGGAGATAGTTTTCCCGAGAAAGTGTGGGAGATCAAAAGAAGTGATTTCATCTGAGAAAGGATATTCTCCATTTGTTTGCTTCTCCATTTTCAACCAAAATTTGTTTGCTTCTCCATTTTCACAAACTTTAAATAAATGAAGCTGTGATTAACATCAAAATCTACTGAAAACCCATCAACAAACCAATCTGGAACTCTCAAACACCAAACCCACAACAAAAAAGATTACCATCAAATATAGCTCTTCCCATATATGTGAATCAAACCCAATAGAAACCCATCAAAAATTCAATCTGAAACTGAAACTGAAACATCAAATTTTACTGGTTATATCTACAGAAAAAGAGCCCCCCCCCCCCCAAAAAAAAAAAAATTACAGAATCAGAGACCAATATAAAAAGTAAAAATGTTTCCTTTCTTGATCTAAAGAAAAAAAAACCCATCAAAATTGGATCTAAATCTACAGATTATGTTCACCTAAAAATCATCAAGCAAGAAACCCAAAAAAACACAGGAATTCAAGGGTCCAAAGATACAAAATGATTCTATGATGTTCTATTAGGAAACTTCAACCAAGAACAGAGCTCTGTCGAATGGCCATGGTCATCCAAAAAAAAAAAAAGGAGAGAGAAAGAGAAAGAAACAAAAACACAAAGAATTGGATCTGGATCTCTTCCCGCCGTGAGGGGAGGAGCTTCGGCGATGGAAAGCTTCTCAGCTTCCATTTCTGTCACTCTCTCTCTCTCTCTGCTTTCTCTCTCTAAATTCGGCAAGAAGAAGAAGAAAAAAAAAAAAAAAAATCCTCCAAAACGACGTCGTTTTGGAGGGCGACAGGACAGTGCCGCAGGAGAGTGCGACGGAGGATCCGGATTCCCTTTTTTTGGGGGGAAGAATCAGGTTCTTTCATTTCAGACAACTTCCGAACCCAAGAAAAAGGACATATTATTTACTTAGTAGGCCAGACCTACCACGTACCTGTGTACCCATCAAATAAGAAGAAAATATATATATATATATATATAATTTTATATTGGGTGAATTACACTTGGTCTCTCACTTTTTATTTGTAACATATTTGATTTTGAATTTTAAATTTTGTTTCAAATAAAGATAATTGAACATACTATTGGATTTTTTAAGGGTAAAATCGTCAATTTGATAAAATATAAATTAATTTGATAAAAATAAATTTCAAAAAATTATTTTTAAATTTTTAAAAATTATTTCTACCTACTAAAGATTAAATTATATAAAATTGATAAATCTTTGAGACATTTATTGTTTTGTACCAAATTAATTTTTATTAAATATTTGGATGATGATCATGTAAAATTAATTTTTAAAAATTAATCATGTAATTTTTATTAATTTTTATCAATTTTACATAATTTTATTTTTGGTTGGTAGAAATAATTTTTAAATTTTTAAAATATGTTTTGATATTTATTTTTGTCAAATTAGTTTATATTTTATCAAATTGACGATTTTGCCCTTGAAATTAAGCAATGCTATGTTGAATTGTCCTTATTTGGAACAAGATTCAAAATTCATGATCAAATGTGTCACAATTGAAAAGTCAATGACTAAAGTGACACAAACCCCAAATTATAGAGACTGTTAGTGTAATTTGCTCTTTTATATTTTTGTGCTTATGTCATTTTGATTCTTGTAATTCTAATTGGCTTGATTTTGACATTAAAATAATAATTTTGTCTCAATTTGATTCAATTGATTATAATTTTTAATATTATTTTTTATGAGAAATACGCATATAATAAACGGCACGTGTCATACTTTTAGAGATAAAATTGTAAACTTATTCAATTCAGCGAGTCTTCAACTAACTCAAATGATTATTTTCCATCAAAAATCTTAATAGATTTATCAATTGGACCAAATTGATACAAAATCTAAAATTAAGAATCAAAATTGAATCAATTGAAAAGTACAAGAATCAAACCGAGACAAGATATAAAATATAAAGACTACCGATATAATTTATCCAAAAAATATTTTATATAACCGACATGTCATGTGACTAAATTAAAATGGTATACCACTCCATTTGTCTTGTGATAAAAAGTGATATCAAAGTTTATTGTGACTGAACATTCAATATCTTTCTAGACCTACATTTATAACATTACAAATAATGAGTTGAATAATACACTAAATCAATTTAACCCCATGACATATATGTTACATAAAATACTTTTTTGTCAAATAGAACATAAGGAAAAAAGTGAGAGAAAATATACTTATACGTGTCTCTATACAAGTAAAAGGACACGACATAAATGGAGGCACGCGACACGTTAGTCAATTTGAGGTGTTTGAATCCTCTAAAGTGATCTGGTGAAGTGATCCTCTAGAATGATTCTTTACGGCGCGACACTTGTCTTACTAATAGAACCAACGCCTCAAATATTGACTAACGCCACAAAACACGAAGGTAAAAATCACCAAACGAACATCTCACTATCAAACGCTTAATCACTAAACAAACATGGTGGGGTAGTGGGCGACGGGCAACGCAGTGAGGTTCTTCCTTAACCCCTCCATTTCTCTCTTTCTTTCGAACTACAAAACGAAGAAATTTAAAAAAAAAATTTCCCTCACCAAAACGAGGGAATGATCTCAGCCCTTGGTTATATTAGTGGGACAAGTGTCGTGCCCTAAAGGATCACTTCACCAGATCACTCTAAAGGATCTGAACGCCAATTTGAGCTCCACCCAAAATGGGACCCATTTTGCTACACTCTTCTCCTCATGCTTCTTTCTCCTCTTTTTCCCTATCTCTTTCACATTGTCTCTCTTGTCGTGCCCTTACCTCTTCCTAATATGTAGGACCTTGTAAAATACTGCCAAATTCTCTAAAACCACACTAATTCGCATCAATTTGCACCGCTCTATCCGCTAACTGCGGTTTAAACTTTAAAATTTATAATTCGCCTTCGAAACCACTCCGCTCCGCTATAGTTAATACATATATATTTGTTAACCAATAATGAAATATCAAAGTAAAAATGAGTATAAGAGAGATTCAAGATATGAAATTTATTACAAATTAGAAGTTATATATATGAAAAATATTATGTAAAATTAGTTTGTGTTATAAATATGAAAAAAATTATGCAAATTAGTATTATATATTATGCAAAGGCTTGATAATTGGTTACAATATTCTTCAATCCACCTAGAACTTGCTCAAACCGCAATTTACTAATCCGCTAATCCGCCATTCGATTTATAATTTTACTCTCAAACCGCCCTAACCGCACCGCGCCCACCCCTACTAATATGCTCCATCATTGGCCATCGCCACCAGTAGCGGCTTAAAGTTATTAGAGTCTTCGAGCTAAACATCAAAATGAGACCTTAACTAATTAAGCTTTTGAAAATTTTGAGGCCTTCAATTATAACTTTTTGAAATTTTTTTATAGATCTTCAGCGATAGTCTAAGTAGCCTAATGGTTGAGTCACCTTTGACCACCCTCTCATTTTCCTTCCTCCCTCTAGCCCCTTATCTCGCTGCTCACCTTATTTTCTTTCTCTCAAAAGCCTCTCAATAACAAACACACCACCAGGCCCAAGGCCTTGTGGATTAATGGCATGAAGGTAAGACATAAGTGTTTGAAAGGAGAGACTAGACACACTTAGGGGTGTAAAAATGGCCCGCCGGTCCAAAGCCCACCCAAAGCCTGGCCCATTTAGGCCCAACCAAGTTTGAACTCGAGCCCAACTCAAACCCCCAGGCCTAGGCCTAGGCCTGGGCTGTGTGTTTTTCTGGCCTACACCCGTGAGCCAAACTTGAGGCCTGATCCAAGCCCACCCGAGGCCCAACGTTATTTTAAAGCTATTTTAGTGAAAAAAGAAATAAAAAAATAAAAAATTGTCGGACTTAGCCCAAGACCAACTTGAGGCTCGAATTTCCTTAGGGCTTGGGCCGAGATTTTGCACAAGTGGGTTAGTCCGAGCCAGTCCAATTTGTGGCAGGGGCCTGCGAGGCCTAAAGGCGGGCCAGACCGAACCTGAATAGGCCATGCCAGGCCGTGTCAAAATTACACCCCTAGACACACTACTAGACTTTTGCCAATAAAAAAAAAAGACAGAAACAAACAAGCCCACCACGAGGCAGTATCCATATGGTTAACCCTATACAATGTAACGCCCTCAAAATAAACCCATAATATATACAATATTAACATGCATTGTCAAAAGAAAATAAAATATTATTCCATTCATCAGAGTATTCTTAAAAGAAAAACATTACATGTAACATCAAACGTAAATGCCCTATGGGCTTACATCTTTCCAAGCCAACACTTGGACACAAAATGTGAGTACTAACTCAACTACAAATTAAGCCCTTGGCTTGAGTGTTTACATGTAATATCAAATAAAATAAATAACAACTAAACTAAACAGAGTCTTCAACTCCTACTCCTTCCAAGCTAAGTCCTTGGAGGTAGCATATCACCTGAACCTAAAAATGATGTTCCCGTATAGGGTGAGCCACAGCCCAGTAGAAATATACTAAACCAAATATAAGCATTGAATAAAGCAATAGCATTTAATAGATGGTTAACACAAATATCCATTTCATCAACATACAGTTTCATGACATGTTTCACTTTCCATTTATATCAAATGTGGCTCAGAACCTGGCCAATCTATAACAGTGAATTAATTATCACATTAATGTTACTTCCAATATCAACAAAACGAATGAGACTAAGGCTCATACCAAAACACTTCCATACTTCCAAATTGATACACATTTTAGTGCTGTATCAACAACATGTAAAAACACTTCAAATCAATAAGCACACATATAGTGATGCTAATGGAGTCCATCCCCTATCTCCTCCCAAACAAAATCCGGTTTAGAGGTCCATCCCCTATCTTCCCCTAAACCGTGAAGTACATCCCCTATCTCCTCCCAAACAAAATGCATATGCAACACACAATCAATACACGTAATTTCTGTATTAATTCAACAGTCAAAATCAATGACTTAACCAATGTGATTAGTTTCAGTTTTTCCTAATCCACATGCAATGTCTACAACAATCACGACTATCCTCCACCGATAGCCCAAAACAGTTATTTCTAAACAGGAAATAAATGTATCAACAAATGTAAATTTAACATTTTCATAGGTGAGTGATTAAATTATCCAACTACACCATTTAAGCCTATATTTCCCCCAATTCCATGTATTCAACTAAATTCCCCAATTTTTCTTAAATTAATTACACAAATTAATTTATTAAACAACTAGGGTTTTTCCCAAAATTACCAAATAACCCCCAACATATCAAACTACCAAAGCTTAGAACAAAACTTATAATATGGAGTAGGAAATCCCTACCTCGAAGCGAAGAACTCGAATGGAGAAGATGACGAAAATCCAAAGTGCTCCAAACCCAAGATTGTTCAGATTAAAAGGAAGCCCTCGACTCACTCTATCTTTTTAATAAAGAGCCTAGGGTAAAAACACCCTAAAAATAGATGAAACCTAAGAGAGAAGGTGAGTGGAGGGAGAGAGAAGTCGTACCTAGGGTTCTGGAATCAAAAAGATGGTGAAAAACTGTTTTAAGAACCGCTGCTGCCTATTTAAACCCGACAGGCTCGCTCGAGCGAAGGATTGGTCGCTCGAGCGACCAGACACAAGAATGACTCGCTCGAGCGAAGAAAGTCTCGCTCGAGCCAAGAATGCAATGCTTCAGGTCTGCAACCCAGAAGCACGCTCGAGCGACAGAATGCTCGCTCGAGCGAAGGAAAGTTCACTCGAGCCAACAAATACAGCTCTCAGGTCTATACTAGACGCAATCGCTCGCTCGAGCGAAGAAACCCTGGCTCGAGCTAAGGACCATAAACAAGAGCTCGCTCGAGCGACCAACTCCTCGCTCGAGCGACGGTCCAGAAATCTGGACAGCAACACTTGGTTTCTAACCCAACCCACCTGTAACAAACCTGCCCAATACATCCAATAACTCAAGAATAAGGAATTTAGAGGACAGCAACAACAATACTATAACAACGGGATCTACGGAACATAATTCCGGATACAACAACCGAATGGGAAAAGACCGGGGTCGCTATATACAACCTCATCATTGTTTCCCAATTCTTAGTTACAGAAGGTTCTATAATCGGAGATTGCAGAGCAGAGTGGATTGTGGAGATGAGAGATGTTGGAGCAACGATCATACAAATACTTCACAAAAGAAAAAAGAAGGGAAAATTATATCAAAATGACGTAATAATTGCTTTGAAAGTGAAATGAATAGGACATATGGACCAACAAGGGGTTGCTTCAGTGGTAAGACCTTCAAATTTCTCATTCAAAACCTAGGTTCAAGTCTCCATAACCCATTGTTGGGGTTAAACATATTTCTTAGCGCTCAGAGCACGCAGAAGGCTTTACCTTTGGCCCCGACTTAAGTGTAATGGGGTTCCTTGTAGATGCGTCGTGGGTGCTATAGGGCAATACTCCTTGGCAAATATATGGAGTAGCCTATCTGCATATCTATTTTGTTTGAATAAAAAAAAAGAAAAAGAAAAAAAAGAATAGGACATATGGGTAACCTTGATATGTACGTAAAAAAATGTATAAAAATAAAATAATACTATGATAATTACATTTCTTATATAAGAAAGAGAAAATATTATTTTGCCTCTCAAACTATCATTTAAAAATCAATTCAACTCCTATTCTTTTAATAATATTAATTTTATATCTAAATTATTTGATTTTGTATCAATTTTATCTCTACCATCAATTGTTGGCTATAATCAAACCGTAGTTGCCTATGTGACACTCAATCTTCATTTAAATTTTTATTTTACCTCCCAAACTATCCTAAAGTATCAATTAGACCCTGAGCAAAATGAAATTTGGGAGTCTAATTGATATTTTAGAAATAGTTTGGGTGGCAAAATAAAATTTCAAATGAAATTTTGTTACCATATCAGTAACTTCTATTTGATTATAAACAATAGCTAACAGTAGGAGTAAAATTGATCAAAAATCAAATATTTTATGTGCAAAATTGATATTATTAAAAGAATATAGGTTGAATTGATTTTTGAGTAATAATTTAGTGGGCAAAAATAATATTTTCTCTATAAGAAATGTGTATTGAAATCCTAATTTTTTTTTTGGGGAGTCATTATTTACACTTTTATCAATACTCGGTCTGAGAGTAATAGTTTGCAAGATCCTTATAAAATATAATTCACCTTAACAAATCTCTATTATAAAAATAAAAATTATTTAGTATTTGAAAAACATATATAATGCCCGTGGGCCGGGCCCGGAGCAGGGCTGGACACATGGGTAAGGCCGAAATTTCCACCCTCATACCCGGAAGGTGTTTGTTTGTTGCTTCTTACAATTAAATATTTTGATTTTTCAAAGTGAACTTATAACGAAATTACGGCCGTTACGCGGAGGCAAAATGCGCCCTCTATAAATAGTTGCAAACACGCCATTACCATTACCAGATAATAACGCGATCACAAGACTTGAACTCGCTTGAGAACGTGTCTTTCACCGAGCCAACCTTTGATCTTCTTCGGTATCATAAGTGAGCTAATATTTTCATGCTACATTAGTTTCTGCACGATATTATTCTTTTATTTCATCTCTCTTTGGCGCTGTTTGGGAACAAATTTTTTGGGTCTTTTTTTCGGTTTTTTTTTTTTAAACTAAAAGACAAATTGATTATAAAACCAAAAAAAAAAAATCCAAACAAAATATCACATCAAATCCCATAATCATTTCATTTTTTTTCTCACAAACATCACATCCAACTACAAAAAAACCCAACTATCTTCCCAAATACAAAAAAAAAAATTATTCAATAATATCCTACAACTAAAAAAAACCTACTAAAAAACTCATTTCCCAAATACCCACATTGTCATAATAAGGTTGTAAGTATTAGACTTGCCTCCGTACACCGTACCATATATCATTCTGCTTTTTGAAACAAATCTCTATTTTTTTGTTTTTTGTTTTTTGTTTTTTGTTTTTTTCTGTTTTTTGTTTTTCAAAGCATGTTTACATTATTTGAAACAATCGCGCATGACTCTGTCCTCAAACTACCCACCTGCCTTGATAACCCCAACAAACATAGATGGCACTTGGCAGTTGCTACAATCTACTGTTCAAGGGCCATCTCTTCTTGCTTGAAAGCCAAGAACAAGAGAAAGGTCTCCCCTGTTCCATCTAACCGAGTCGTTGTAATCGATGTTTTCGAACCACCACACCCCTGTTTCACCAACATTGATAAGTCAAGCCTCACCCAACTAGTCAAGAAGAAAAATCTAAACCAGCTTGTTGAAAAACATCATGGAGTTCATGGTTTAGCTTCTGATCTCAAAACCAATTTGGAGCTTGGAATAAATGGAGACCACGAAGAAGATATTTTGCGCAGACACGATGCTTTTGGCAGTAACACATATCAAAGGCCTCCCACGAAACGTTTTCATCGTTTTGTGTGGGAGGCTTTGAAAGATCCTACTATTATAATCCTTTTAGTATGTGCAGCTCTTTCACTTGGCTTCGGCATCAAAGAAAATGGGCTAAAAGAAGGGTGGTACGATGGAGGCAGCATATTTTTCGCTGTCTTTCTTGTCATAGCAGTCTCAGCAGGAAGTAATTTCAAGCAGAACAGGCAATTTCTCAAGTTATCTAAAGTTAGCAACAATATCCCAATTGATGTTGTGAGAAATGGAAGGCGGCAACAAGTTTCGATTTTTGAAATTGTTGTTGGAGATGTTGTTTGCTTAAAGATTGGAGATCAGGTTCCAGCTGATGGCCTGTTCATAGATGGGCACTCGCTACAAGTTGATGAATCGAGCATGACAGGCGAAAGCGAGCACGTCGAAGTGAATCTTACTAAAAATCCATTCTTGTTTTCGGGTACCAAGGTGGCTGATGGGTTTGGCCGAATGCTTGTGACATCGGTTGGCATGAGCACGACATGGGGTGAGATGATGAGCACAATCAGCCGCGACACCAACGAGCAAACTCCTTTACAAGCCCGGCTCAACAAACTGACCTCGGCCATAGGCAAGGTTGGTTTGGTTATTGCTTTCCTAGTTCTAGTGGTGTTGTTGGTTCGGTATTTCACAGGCAATACAAAAGATGCAAATGGAAATACAGAGTTCAATGGAAGCAAAACAAAAGTAAATGATATTATCAATTCTGTTGTGGGGATTGTAGCTGCTGCAGTAACTATTGTTGTTGTTGCAATTCCTGAAGGCTTGCCATTGGCTGTCACACTTACTTTGGCTTATTCAATGAAGAGAATGATGGCTGATCAGGCAATGGTGAGAAAGCTCTCTGCATGTGAAACAATGGGTTCTGCCACCGTCATTTGTACTGACAAAACGGGCACCCTCACACTCAACCAAATGAAGGTAACAAAGTTCTGGTTCGGCCAAGAATCGATGGAGGAAAGAAATTCAACTTCAATTTCAGACAATGTTCTTGAATTGCTCCACCAAGGTGTCGGTTTGAATACAACAGGCACTGTTTACAAGTCCACTTCAGGACCCGAATTTGAGTTCTCTGGCAGCCCCACTGAAAAAGCAATTCTTTTTTGGGCTGTCATGGAACTAAACATGGATATGGAGAAACTGAAGCAGAGCTGTTCAATCCTCCATGTTGAAGCCTTCAATTCAACAAAGAAAAGAAGCGGCGTTTCAATGAGGAAGAAGGATGACAATACGATCAATGTGCATTGGAAAGGGGCTGCAGAGATGGTGCTCGCAATGTGTTCCCATTACTATGCTGTCTCTGGAGAAATCAAGGTCTTGGATGATGTTGAAAGGAAGAAATTTGATCAAATGATCCAAGGTATGGCCGCGAGCAGCCTTCGATGCATTGCTTTTGCTCATAAACAAGTTCAAGAAGAAGAGAATGAAGGCGACAAAGTGAACAAAAATTTGAAAGACAGCAACTTGACCCTTTTGGGATTGGTAGGTATAAAGGATCCATGTCGGCCTGGAGTGCAGAAAGCTGCGGAAGCTTGTCAGTATGCTGGAGTGAACATAAAAATGATCACTGGCGACAATGTTTTCACTGCTAGAGCTATAGCCACTGAATGCGGGATACTTAGGCCTAATCAGGATCTCAATGGAGCAGTGGTAGAAGGTGAGGAATTTCGCAATTACACTCCAGAGCAGCGATTGGAGAAAGTTGATAAAATCTGTGTGATGGCAAGGTCTTCCCCATTCGATAAGCTTCTCATGGTGCAATACTTGAAGCAGAAAGGCCATGTTGTGGCAGTTACCGGTGATGGCACGAATGATGCACCAGCATTGAAGGAAGCAGATATAGGTCTATCTATGGGGATTCAAGGAACAGAAGTGGCGAAAGAGAGTTCAGATATTGTCATTTTAGATGATAACTTTGGTTCTGTAGTCACGGTCTTAAAGTGGGGAAGATGTGTTTACAACAACATTCAAAAATTCATCCAATTCCAGCTCACTGTGAATGTTGCTGCCCTTTTCATCAACTTTGTCGCAGCAGTTTCAGCCGGTGAAGTCCCACTTACAGCTGTCCAGTTATTGTGGGTGAACTTGATCATGGATACCTTAGGTGCTTTGGCTCTGGCCACAGAAAAGCCCTCCAAAGAACTAATGCAGAAACCACCCGTCGGTCGAACTAAACCACTCATCACCAACATTATGTGGAGGAACCTGCTAGCTCAAGCATTCTACCAGATAGCCGTGCTACTGACATTACAATTCGGAGGCAAATCAATCTTTGGGGTGAATACAAATGTCAACAACACGCTAATCTTCAATACTTTTGTGCTTTGCCAAGTTTTCAACGAATTCAATGCAAGGAAGCTTGAGAAGAAGAATGTCTTCAAGGAAATACATAGGAGCAAGTTGTTTTTGGCGATCATTGGGATTACCATTGTTCTTCAAGTGGTGATGGTGGAATTCCTGAAGAAATTTGCAAGTACAGAGAGGTTGAATTGGTGGCAGTGGGTAGTATGCATTGGATTTGCTGCAATATCTTGGCCGATTGGTTGGCTTGTGAAGTGGATACCTGTTCCAGAGAAACCATTTTTCAGCTACCTCAAATGGAGAAATACAAAATACTTGTAAATATGAATAGTTAGGTATTTAATATTTGATGTCATAGACATTGTTAGTTTTATCATTATGTATGTTCAATTACTGTATTCTAAGTGACATTTTAATATATGAGCAAATAATAAAACTAGTATTGTTTTTTTCTTAGACATACCAGAAGGTACTGTTGCAAACTGATGCCTTTTTTTTTTTTTTTTCATCCTATCTGTGAAGGTACTCAAGGATATAGAAGGTTTAATTAGATCATTTTTGTAGAAAACCACAATGCTTTGGCATTTGTGGGCTCTTCAAAGAAAATCAGATTCAATATTCTTTTTATTTATTTTTTCTAACTCGGCGGTCGTAGTTTGAGAAGGGGAATCGAGCCCTTGACCTCCTAGCGAGGTGCAAGGATTCTGACCAACTAAAGAGCTTCAAAAATTAGTATATAAAGTTATCTCTATCACATTTGGAGGAAATAAATAATAGGGTATATTTACTCTAATAAGGGCGGCTCGGCCCACCAATAATGCTTGTCCGGAGTAAGATTGCATATATGTTGTGTTTTTAGTAGGAGCCTTGTGTAATTGTCACTCAGTCACTGTTCAACTATTCACTCAAGTAAGGAGAGACGTTGCAAAAATATTTAAGATGATTGAAGAAGATATGAGAGCAAAGATTAGATGTTGATGGCAAGTCCAGAACAGTGAAGGTAATTGGCAAATGAGCATGGTCTGGAACATCTCTAGCAAATCCTGAAGCAATATCAATATCTAGAGACAAGACAAATCAATGGCTCTGCTTTTAGTTGAAACTATTGTTTTGTAAAATAGGTATGCCCCTTCTTAGCTTTATATTCAGTGCTTCACTATTAATGAATTATTGATTCACCAATGTTAGGTATCATGAAAAACCTTTCATAAAAATAATCATGAAAGTTTTGTAACTCTTAAATTACACTTAGAATAAAGCACCACACACTAATCAAGGTAATCCAAGGATCATAAATTTTTCATAATCATTTTCATGAAAAATTTTTCTTGATCCCTAACTTTTTCCTTATTGATTACCTACCATAAACAAAATGTAGATAAACTTGTTACAGTAATAAGATTTTTTTTAATAATTTTTTTTTTTTTATAAAGTTTTTGGAAGAGAATTGTTTTAGTTTCCTTGAAAAGCAAAGTTATATTATACCTTATCTGCAAACAGAATTGTGGGCCACATATCTTATCCATATCTATTTTTGTCTTATGGTCAAACAATAATAAATTCTTAGATATTTTCGGGTGATTTACTTGGAATCAAGTAGGATGAATCCACATCAACTGGTGTAAATAACCGGGGTAAACAAATCAGTGTGTAATTCGCAACACGCTTATTGGCCGATTTGTTACAATCTAAACAAGTTGATTAAACTTTCTTCTGCTTTCGAAAACAACAACAAAAAATAAATAAATAAATTTTGAGCTTCTCTCTGGTTTCTTGTAGTACTTCTATTTGTATTAAACCTTCAACCCGAAGATTAGAGTTTGGGGGTCCCTACTGAAACAAAAATGAACCGTGTGTCTTTTGTTTTAAGATTAGAGTCCCCACTGATCGACATAAATTGTGAACGCACATTGTTTTTTTTCTTGGGAAAAATATTGCGAAAGGTAATGATACTTAGGTTCAAAAAATAAACTATTTTTTAAATGGAATTGGCTTCTCTTAAGTTATCATGTCAATTTGAGAGAGTGTTTAGATTTGATAAACTCGTTTTTTAGGGAAATGGGGTGGTTGCTCTGCGGCAATATAAGCCCATTTCGAGATCCGTTTCAAGAATCTAAATCATTCACATTTTAGAATACAATAAGTAGAACATACCCGTAAAAAATCAATTTGATCGGATATCATTAACCCTTTCATCCACTCATATTTATACTCTGTTTTATACTTCAAATAACAATTGTCATTTATTTTTGTAGATACAAATGAATTTCGATGAAATGGTTAACAATGTCCGATCAACTTGATTTTTTATAAGTGTGTTCTTTTATAAGTGTGTTATACTCGATGTATATTTTAAAATGTAAACGGTTCGGATCATCAAAACGGGATCCGAAATAGGCTCATATTGCCCGCTATTGTTCCCATTTTGAGACCGGTTTCAGTAATATGGATTGTTTACTTTTTAGGAATCTTTGAATAGAATATTAATGTAAAAAATTACGATGGTATTGAACATCGATAACTATATGTTTGAATCATATTTATTAAAAACAATGAATGATAAATATTATTTCAATAATAACCATTCATTTTTTATAATACAAATTTAATTCAAACATATAATATAACTACCGATACACTTTCTTAACTTTATATTCGTTGCTTCACTATTAATGAATTATTGATTACCTACCAAAAAAAATTTAGCCGAAGAAAAACTTTGTTACATTAAGACTATGTTTGGACATCAAATTTTACAAAAAAATAAAATAAAATAAAGGGGCATTTATTAATAAATCATATATCCATTATTTATGGACCTTTTAGTCCCATAAATATTCTTATAATTTCATAAGTCCTATTTCATATTAAAATTTCTCAAATCAAGCAATACCTACATTTGAAAAAGTAATAAGACAATAATGCACATATTAGAATGATATTCCATTTTTACATTTTAAAAATGACATAGTTGACAAAAAGTTAATAAGACAATAATATACACATTAGAATGATGGTATATTGTCACATTTTAGGAATGATACATTTGGCAAATTTTAATAAGACAATAGTGTACAAATGTCTCATTGTCACATTTTAAGTAGAATGACACATTTGACAAAAGTTTAATAAGACAATAGTGCACACTTTAGATTGATATCCCATTGTCACATTTTAAGAATGTCACATTTGATAAAAGTTTAATAAGATAATAGTGCACAAATGAAACATACCTACATTTGAAATCTTCAAGAAATATATTAAAAGGACCTCACAGTGTACCTTTTTAAATTCAATGAGACTTAATTATCTACAAAAAAAAATTCATGAAACTTTTTGGTACATGCTTTTCTGAGATAAGACTTTTGAGTAAATTTATCAAAAATGAAAAAATGTAGGGAATGGAAGAAGGAAGGGGAATGAAATAGGAAATAATGTTGGGATTAGTTCACCCATGTTATTTATGTGAGTCCTATATAATTATTAGTTATTATGTTGATTTATACATGCTTTTGAGTTAGGATAGCATAGTTTGGATTACTTAATTGTATGAGAATTATATTTCTTATGAGTAAGCTATTATAAATAGGGTAATTCTATGGTACACACCCATATGCAAGTTATATCATTTGTGATATTGATTATCACAAATGGCATAACTCAATATTATGAGAGTCATAATTAATAAAAATAAAAATAAATTGAGTTATAACCAAACATCAAAAGGTATAAGAGAGAACTCTTAGATCATAACAAAAATAATGTCATAATTAATATCTTAAGGAGTTATAACTGACAACACAGTATATGACAACCAAAGGCGCAAAAGACGTAATTAAGGATGTGTAACCATGTGAGCTATAGGTTTTGGTGAGAGAACAATGAGAGAAGATAGACATATAAAGGGTAAGAGAAAAAAAATACCATAAAGCATCAGAATGAGTAAATGCTCAACTATCTTTGACGATGGGGTTCATGTAGTGATGTGAGTTTTGAGTATTTTGATCATCTCATCTATATTATCTATTTTATTAGGGTAGTGTGAAAAATCTAGAAACCTCCTAGATGTTGATTTGTGATTATGTATCAATTTTAAGCAGAATATAACAATCCCAATCAAACAATCAAGACAAAGAGACACAACGATTTTACGTAGAAAAACCACAATTGGACACCTCCAATTGTGATAAAAAAACCACGGGCAACAGCCACAAGAACAATCCACTAAGAAGATTTAAAGGAATTACACAGGTATACTCTCAATTACCTAGCGAATCCACAACGCCTAATTGAACCAACCTCTATGTGCCTCTTCCAACCCCATCTTCACCACGAAATTGTCTTTCTGATGAGCCACTCCAGAATCCACCGAAGCTTCAGGCTCGAATTCTTTAGAATCCACCAAAGAACAACTCTCTCTTTTGTATAACAAACAAAACCTTTGATGTACTCTCTTTTAAACCATGAGTTGAATACTCAATAAAAACATCAAAGAAAACCTAACAAAATATCTCCAGATATAAACCTTAAGATCCAAAGAGAAGATCTGGAGAAGTACAATCAATAGTCTAGTTTTGGGAGAAAACCAAGTATTTATAGAGAACCAAAAGTAATCCTAAATTTAGAAGAAAACTAACTCCTTAAGAAATCTGGATTTTGAAGCTCGCTCGAGCGAAGCTTTCCTCGCTCGAGCGAAAAGCTTAGTTTTCATGATTTCTACTAGTGCCTTGGCTCGAGCGACGAATCCTTGGCTCGAGCGACCAATCACTGCTTTCAGGTTTTTGTGTGGACGCAATCCTTCGCTCGAGCGAGCATTCCTTGGCTCGAGCAAGAAAGCCTTAGCTCGAGTGAGCACTCCTTGGCTCGAGCGAGCAATGACGGACATGCAATTTTGAATGCAATTTTGCATTTTGCTTCGGCCGCGAGCTAACCGGGCAGCTCGACCCCCGTAATAATCAGCGAAGTGGCAATCTTGAAAGCATTGACATCACAAACTTCTCTGCAAGGCTCGATTCGGGTTGGATTTGCATCTAATAAATTTATAGCCTCACTGAAATAAAAGAGCGAAAATAAATACAACTGAAAGGAGTTTTGTCAAACGGAGTTGCCAATAATAAAAACCTAACATAGTGAAATGTCTCTTTTTTGTAAATGTAGGCAATTTGCGTCAAATCACATAAACCACTATGTGTGTATATTTTTCTTTGTAGTATGTGCGTAGTTGTGTTTTCATTCTCTTTCGGGAGACATGGAATGAATCCCAGCAAAAAATGCATTTAAATTGGTACAACTCAAAATGATTGTACTTTCATAAAGTGTACGTGAAAACTGTGACACGATACACAATTCTCACTTGTTTTAATTTGCATTTTTATAAAAGTATAATTACTTTGAATTATTACCCTTTAAAAACAATTTAATGAATTATAGCTTAGATTTTTGTTTCACTTTTCTACTTCATTTTCCTTTCTCTCTACTAATTCTCACTTAAATCTTCATCCAAATACTTTATTTAAATTCTACATGGAACTTGCAAGACTCAAATGGTGGTTTTTTTAGGAATTTTTATTAGGAAAAGGCAGGTTAGCTGGTAATATGGTTATATTTGACGTAGTTTATTGGAACTAGTTATATTTATATTTAATTTGAGAATATGTGTTGAAGTGTTTAGTGCATTTTTTTATTACAAGTTATGAGATAAAAAATAATTTAAATATATTATAACAAACTCACAGAGATAATGTTTGTAGTTTTTACATTTTGATTATCAATAAGCTTGCAATAGGTTGTTACCAAACAGCCCATATACTCTACGCTATATGAATTTTGGGATAGGCCATCATGACACATACATCACCATAAGGTTAATCTACTGTCACAAATTAAGGTTTTGAAGATAAAAAATTGAAGGATAAAATCATTTTTAGAGAATATTCTAATGGTTGAAAGTTTTATTATTGTATATTTAACTATGAAATTAGATATTTAATAATAAATTATCTGTTTTTTAATTCAAATTTTTTGTCTCAAAAAAAATATTTTTTTCAACTTAAAATTATTTTATGCCTAAAAATACATTTAAAATTTTATCGTTAAAAATAATTTACATTTTACTTTTCAAAGCGAGTCAAATAATCTTTGAGAACCAATATGTAATTGAAAGGCTTAACACACACAGCCACCGCCGATCCAGCACCATTACATTATAAGCTCTACAAGAGATAGACTTAGGCAGTGGTGGGCTCTTAGAAGAAAATCAGATTTAATATATATATATATTTTTATCTTACGGCGGATTTAGTCGGAGAAGGGGACTTGCACCCTTGACCTCCAAGTGAGGTGCAATGATTCTGACCAATTAGAGAGGTTTAAAAAGGATTGGGCTCCAAGTCATGTTTGGGCTCATATGTTTCATCATAAGTTTCGTTTTAATAATTTGAATTTTTTATTTTGTAAAGTTTTTTATGTATATGTTGATTTTTTTAACTTTCGAAGGTTAAAAATGTAATTTGAGCGTGCCAGTAAGGATCAATAAGTCCTTACAGAAATAATAAATGCCAACCAATTAATCAGATAGTTACTTCGAAGTTCTTTTAGCCTTAATGAAGAGGACTTTTACTGGTGACTTGTTATTAGGAGAAAATTTAGAAAAACTAATGACAATAGTAAAAGAATGAGGGAGTGAATAGTGTCAGAAAATAAATTTCATTAAGTAAACAAACATTTACAATTGTACCTTCGCACTTCCACAGTTTTGAATGGGATTACAGTAACGAGCAGACTAACTTAGAATTATTTAAGTGCGGGAAAGTAAAGGACTGAAAGGTAAAAAACTGAAAAGTAAATAATTGAAAGGTAAAGAACTAGAAAAATGTAAGGTAAAATAGACTGATTTCTGGATCTGATTCTGCGTTCCTGTAAATGTAGCCATTAGTGGCTATTTATAGGAAAATCATTCCAGCAATAACTACCCAATAATCACCTAAAATAACCCACTTTTCCACCTTCATTCTCACAATGCCACATGTCCCTCCATGTCTTCCACTAAGTCATTTATTCCATCATATTCTCCACATGTGCTTTAACTGCTTTCACCTTGTCTTCCACGTTCCACCATGCAAGACCACTAACTTTGTAACTTCTCTTAACTCTTGATTGATCAAAAAAGTGTCACGTGTCCTGCAATAATAATAATATTACTATTTATGGTGTCAACAGTATAACATTTATCAAAAAAAATTAAGTTGATCTGATAATCATATCCTTTTTATTTTCAAAAACACTCTTGACGTCTATGTTTTTAGACGACATATAAATTAATATTTATACACTGGAAGATATATAAATAAATTTTCAATAACATGGTGCTTTTAGTCATTTTTAGTATTTGTGGCTGAAAAACATTAAACATAAAATAGGAAAAACATTAACACCATTCTAAACCGGTGGCCTAAAAAAAACAATAATATTACAAATTTATCCTTATCAATTTAGAATTTACCTAAAAAAAATCAATGGCTCAAATTCATTTCATATGTGGACTCCACACTTCATTAATTCAATTTCCACCACACAAAATACATTCAAAGTAAATTCAGGATTTGCAAAGGTGGATTCTTAGCATTTTTAAAAAAAAAAAATGGTGAATGCCCAGTAGAAGTAATATTGGCAGCAACCACAACAGATGTGGTAACATCACAGCATAATGGGCAATGAAGGATACTTTTTGGGGAAATAACAATATAGTATCACACTAAAAAAAGATTACAAATTAATGATAAAGTTTACAAATTTTAATAATTAAAATGTTATACTTTTTCATGATTCTATAATTTTTTATTTCTAGTACCACTGTCTTGTTATTTTCCTGTACTTTTTTTTTTTTTTTTGAGTATTATTCAACCCACGAAAAATTGCAGCAAGATCGTCAATTATAAGAAGAACCAAAAAGAGAAAATTTTAATTGCTCCTTAAGCGAATAGATGTTAAAATTGAAAAAGTGTTTACTAAAAGAAAAATACAGATTGTAACCAAAAAATAATAATATCTACTTATATAAATTCACTTTCTCACACACACAAATGCTCATGTAATTACACAATTTAAATGTAAAGCAAATGTTACAGATTTTTAGGCACCAAGAAAGGGATGGAGAGCACTTAATGTTGAGGAGTTGGGGTAAAGGCACAGCAGTGACTATTGTGTTTTAATTTGAAGTATATTATGGGTTTATTTTTATGATCCAAACCGTTCATTTTGTAAGGTTTGTTGAGTACTTCAAGCCTATCAAAAATCATATTAATCGGATATCAATAGGTATTGCATGAGTTAACTGTAGAAACCAGGTACCTGCCCTTGGAGAAGTTAACACTAACCCTAGTAATGGCTTCCAAAAAATTGAATCACTATGTTCAAGTCCACAAGATTGTGGTGCTAACTGAGCATCCCTTGAAGTCCCTATTGCAACATGGAGATCTAATAGGCAGGATAGCCAAATGGGCAGTGGTACTGGGCTAATATGACTTGGAATTCAGGCCTAGAGCAGCAATCAAGGGCTAGGTTCTAGCCAACTTTGTGGCCGAGTTCACCCCTGGTGCCATCCCACGACGGGCTCCGGTGATCCGAGGTTTAGGATGTCTAGAGGAACCAGAAGAAACCCAACTGGGGCCAAAGGACCCCACTCTAGCAAAATAGAAGAAGGAAGAGAAACCAAAGCCTTGCGACATCTATATCAGTGAGTCCTTCCGCCTGTTTGTTGATGAAAGTTCAAATCGTTAAGGAGCAGGGGCAGGAGTGGTTTTGGTATCGCCAGATAGGCGAATGATTGAGCAATCTATTCGTTTAGGGTTCAAGGCCTCAAACAACGAAGCAAAGTATGAGGTGCTGATTGCAGAACTAAAACTAGCAGTAGCCATGGAAGCCGATGAGGTGGTAGCATTCTGTGACTCCCAGCTTATTATGAATCAAGCAACATGCAAGTATGTATCCCGAGATAAAGTAATGATAACCTATGTCAAGGAGGTTGTCAAGCTGCTAACACTGTTTAAAAATTACCGGCTACAGCAGGTTAGCCGAGATGACAATAGCCATGCCGATGCCTTAGCTAACCTGGCCAGTGCTATGAAATCATGTGAGGCTAGGACAATAATGGTTGATTATTTGTCAGGCCCAAGTGTAGAGCCTCTGATAACGGAGTATGAAACAATGTCCATGGAAATGGGTCCTAGCTGGATGGACACCATAGTTGTGTTCCTCAAAGAGGGTAGTTTGCCAGAGGAGAGAAAGGAGGCACACAAAACCATGTTGAAGTTGACCAGGTTCTGCCTGTCAGCAAAAGGCCATCTATATAGAAGATCCTTCACTGGACCTCTACTCAGATGTGTGCATCCTTCTCAAGTAGAGGACTTTTTATATGAAATCCATGAAGGAGTTTGTGGAAGCCATGCAACTTGCCCATAGAGCCATCTCCCAGGATACTGGTGGCCATACATACAAAAGGATGCTGAAACCTATGTCAGGAAGTGTGAGACGTGTCAAAGGTTTGCACTTTGATTCATTAGCCAGCAGCAGATCTGAACCTAGTGTTCAGTCCTTGGCCATTTGCCCAGTGGGGCATGGACCTGGTAGGACCACTACCCTAAGCAATTAGACAGAGAAAGTTTTTGCTGGTAGCCACAGACTACTTCACCAAATAGGTGGAGGTTGAACCTCTCACGAAGATTCGAGCTATTGATGTGAAGAACGTCATCTAGAAGAACATAATCACCAGGTTTGGGATTCCAAGAGCCATTATAGCAGACAATGGCACTCAGTTGATAGTAAGCTTATTAAGAGCTTTTGTGCAAAATACAATATCAAAAACTATTACTCCTAGTTTCCCCCAGAGTAATAATCAGGTAGAAGCATCCAACAAGACCATTTTAGATGGGATCAAGAAGAGGCTGGAAGCAGCCAAAGGCTAGTGGGTAGAAGAATTGCCCAATGTTCTGTGGGCATATCGAACCACGTCGAGAAGATCAATTGGGGAGTCCTCTTTTGCCATGGCATATGGCACTGAAGCAGTCATCCCACTAGATATCGGCATCCCTAGAATCAAAATCAAGGGAGTGGAGAATGGGACCAATGAGGCAGTCCTGGCCCGAGATCTAGATCTATTAGAAGAAAGAAGGGATGGAGCAGCAATTCGGCTGGGAGCATACCAGCAACAGCTTGTTAGGGCTTACAATAAGAAGGTTAACCCAAGAGAGTTCAAGGTTGGGGACCTCATCTTGAGGAAAGTTGTCGGCAACAAGAAGGATCCTAGGGAGGGGCCTTATAGAATCATCTCGGTTGCCGGCCATAGAGCATATCGGCTTGAAGATGCTGATGGCAAAGAGTTGCCACAACCCTGGAACACTTGCAATCTGAAGTTTTTCTATAATTAGTTTTTGTTTTTGAGATTTATATAATTATTTTATTAGCCAACATTATAATAAAACACTAGCTGGATTTTGCTATTATTCTTTTTGAAATTTGTGCAATAAGGCTGAGCAATCTTATTACGATGTTTCCGAATGAAACATGACGAATAACTTAGACTTGCCATATGATAGAGTTGAATTCAACTTGCCTATGGTAGAGTTGAACTAAGTTTGCGATGTTTCCGAATGGAACGTGATGAATAACTTAGACTTATCATACGGTAGAGTTGAATTATACTTACCAAATGATAGAGTTGAACTAAGTTGGCGATGTTTCCGAATGAAACATAACGAGTAACTTAGACTTGTCATATGGTAGAGTTGAATTAAAAATTGACATATGATGGAGTTGAACTAAGTTGGCAATGTTTCAGAATGAAACATAATAAGTAACTTAGACTTACGATGATGACAAAGTTGAACTAAGTCCAAACTGATCAGATTAACAGAGACACCGAGGTAAAGAACCTTAGCTAAAAATTGTTGGATTTAGACTTCGGCAAAAGTCAGAGATGCATGCTTAATGTGAACATAAATGATACTTAGGTTCACATTAGGAAGCAGGAAGCAAGAACAGGCATGACACTTGTTGAAATTTTTTAAAGAATTTACAAGTTGGAGTCAGCCGAGGTAACCAGATAAGGGGTTATTCGAGTTAGCCGAGATAACCAACCAAGTTGTGACATTTGGAAGGGTGGAGACTTGGCAGAAGACAGCAAGTACAGAGTAAGGAGGTAATACTTGTCGAATTGTATTCAAAGAATTTTTATAAAGAGCACGTTGATCGAGATCACAGTAAAAGGTGAAAATTCGTAGTAAGTTGGTCCGAGGTGACCAATTAAAGATGCACCCAAGATAAAATGGGTCCAAGGTGATACGTGTTAGATGTGTTCCAACCTGAAGTGATTACACAGTTAAGGTATACTTGGAAGAATTGCAACATTATTCTAAGTATGGAAGCATACAAAGTAGTAAAGACAGATAAAGTATGCATAAAGAGAGCATTCAACATTTAGAAGAAAAGAAGACATTCATTTAAAGAAAACTTGTTCGAATGCAGACAAAAAGGCACATCGGCCTGGCATAGGAGAGTACTTGTTCAGTTACACAGGTGGCACTTCGGCCCTACAAAAACAAAAAGATTACATCAACTACTGAAAACAAAATCCTAAGTACTAGGAGCATTGATGTTGATCTTGAATTGCTCAACCTCGGCTCTTGGAGTTGTGTCGGCCTTGATTGGCAATGCAACCTCCTTCTCTGCCGCTGTCTCGGCATCTATTTCAAGCAAGGTTTCATCTAAGCTTTTCTCAGTTGTATGGACCTCGACTTCAGAGGTTGTTTGTTTGGGAGAAACATTCTTGGAAACCAAGTCTTCCTCCTCGTCATAAGTCAAGTCTAGGATTTGATCATTCAAAAAGACAGACTTGGCTCCAGTATCAGCTTCCATCTCTTCATCAGCCCCTTCATCGGCTTCCTCCTCGTCTGTCTCATCGTCCGACTCTTTGGGAGTTAGAGGGAAAGGGACTTGGAGCTAGTTGATGTCACGCAGGGAGGGAATCCATTGGGATAGAGAGTTTGTTGACGACTACTATCCAGCCGAGATAAAATCCTCGGTTACAGGCTTGGTTGACCTGGGCTTTGTAGGCATCACGCACATCAGCTTGGCCTTTGACGTAGGCCTTTTCATTGGCCACCTTGATTTCGGTTGCCTTGGTCACCAAGGCCTCTTGGAGCTTAGCCTTAGCTTTGGAAATTTTGGCTTCAGCATCTTTAGCCTCGACCTTGAAAACCTCGGTAACAGCCTCAACTGCCTCAGCCTTTTCCTCAACCTGGTCTTGCACTAGCTTGGCAGCCTTGGCCTGATCCAGCAGAACTTTCATCTTGGCCTCAGCATAGTTAAGGGAGGCAAGGAAGTCAACAGCCTCCTGGGTCTTGTGGACAAACTCCTTCTTAAAAGCCTCGGCTTTCATTGCAAAGGAGTGGGTGTGCTGGATGGCCTAGAAGACAAGAAATAAACCAATTTAGTAAAAATTTCCAAGTATAAAAACTTAAAGTGAAAGGCCAAAAAGTACAAGTGTTGAAGACTTACCAGGACAGAATGTTGCATCATCAAAGCGAAGTTTTCATATTCAGTGATCTCGGCCATATGATTTAGATCAGTAGGAAGAAGAATGACAATGGAGAGAGCGGCGCCAACCTCAATGCTATCAATGGCACTGTCGCTAGCTCTCATCGGCCGATCGCCAACTGAAATCGCTGGAGCCTAGGACGTGTCGGCTTTGAAAAAGCCTAGACCATCTGCACCTTTGGAGCTCGGCCTTTTGGTTTGTTGTTTGTCGAATGGCTCGGCCTCAGCAAGCCTCTTCTCAACGGCAATTGTGTTTTTCTCGATCTCGGCCAGTTTAGAGATCAGCACAGAGTCTTCTGAGTCAATTTGGGTGACAGAGGCTTTTGCCTTAGCCCTCTTCACCCTTTTTGGTTTAGGCTGAGGTTGGGATTGAGATGGTGAAGAAGATTGAACTATGACTACTACTGGCAAGTCGGCCTAGAGGTCTTCAACAATGGCTTTACTGCGGCCCATGTCGTCGGCAGATGCAGCAACGGTAACTCTAATACGAAAGTGGATTGCAGAAAGGGCAATTGGAGGGTTTGCTGGATCGCAGGCTAACGCCTCTTGTGGACACCCCATTCTTGACCGTTCGCAAGGCTCAAGTGCTTTGTCTAGTACACTCGATGATGAAAGTGGTGTTGTGCGTAGTTTGAGGTCTCAACGAAGGGGCCATGTTTTAAGCTCCGAAAAAATCTCAAACCTTCCATATTTCCACTGATTATATCCAAGAAATTCCTTTTTACACATTTTGCCACCCTACACTGAGGTTGAAACAGAAAAACAAGGGAATGCATTGAGGCCCAACTGTGCCTCAGTAAGGGCCGGCCGTGGCTATTGAGGGCCGGCCGTGCCTTAGTAGTGAGAAACACTGTTCTGGGCAAGAGGTCGCCAGCTGTCCATTTTTGAAGATATTTATGCCTCCTCTCGCTCAAATTCTATAAAAACGACCATATATCTCTGTTTTGAGGGTTGAAAATTTTCAAGAAAGCCTTTATATCACCTTGAGAGCTCCCTCTTCTCCTTTTTCTTGTGCAAGCAACACTTTGAGTTGACCTATCACCTTTAACCTATATCCATACACAATATACACCTTCACACCTTAGTCTAGGAACCTTGGTTAAGCCTTAAACACCATAATTCAAGCTTGAGAGTGTGTTGAGACTTAGTTCGAATCACAAGCAGAAGCTTACTTCTTTGAGAGGTATAAGCTTGTCATCCTATCTTTTATTTCTTGTTCTTTCATTTGTTATATAGTTCTTGCAGTTTCATGTTGCTTTGATTCTATTGTAAGTCTTTAAGTTTGGGTTTGGAGAGCTACCAAAAGACTAGAGAGAGTTTACTTTTTCTACACATTTACCTATAGCTCAAACCCTTACTTTCACACTATTTTTCTTTGTTCTCTAAACTGAATTTCAGAGTTAAAAAAAAAGGGCAAAAAATCAAGTTTTGAGGTTTCAAAAGTGGAGGGGTTAGCCACCCCTCCTTGTTCTTGCTTACTAGCCTTGTTTTCTCTCTTTATTGATTAGCTTGTTAGGCTATTTTCATGCATTTTTAGCCGCTTTTTTTCATCTATTTACGGTTGTTTTAATAGTCCATGCTTTGATTAGCTTGGTTGTTGTCTTATAAGTATACCTACATAGCTTGTAGTATATTATTCTAAGCTTTTCTTCAATTCATTTCCATGTTTAAGGACCTCATTTTAATAATCAACTTGCCATTCATCTCTTTTATTTGAGAGTTGTTTTAATTGGTTGACGGTTATTCAAAACATGAACTAATGATTTACGCTTAATGGCTTAATCTCTACGGAGGTTCATTGCCAACGGTGTAATCTCCTTTTCATGTTGAGAATCACCTCCCGTTTGACATACTTCTCACTTAGTGGACGTAATCTTTAGTGGACGTAATAATTATCTTGGACTTAATGGATTAAAGGATGGTAAAGACTAATGAATTTGGCTTAAAATGAACCAACTCACATAAAGAAAATGAGTTATATTGCTTGGGATTCGGCCGGACGTTATGCCGAATCCGTTGTGTCAAGGGTCGTCTTACATTAATTCATGATGTTTTGACGGGTCTTGGAGCGTGTCTACTTCCCTCTTTGAGTTCATCCTATGACAGGAGAAAGGGGTGGTTGTTGTTCATTACATTTATTAATTTTTGTCCAAATTATACCCAAAATCATCAAGCAATCAACTTGCTCATTGATGGTTTTGGAAACAATTCTAACATTCTCTCGAGGCTTTCCCATGACAGAGAAGTGTAGGAAGGACAAACAGAGTCCAGAACACTATATCTGCACTGTTTTCATTTCAAAGCACAAAACAGAATTTGACATGAAATTAAGGCACGGCTGGCCTTCTGTAGGCCCGGCCGGGCTTCATTGAGGGCCGGCCGGTCATCAATGTTTGGTTAGTAGTGTATTTTGCAGAAAACAGAAGGCAGTGGCTGAAGGTGAAACAGAGCAAGCCAAGGCAGATAGTGCTGTTCTTGGACCTTGTGCATGCAACCCTTGTGTATTAATGCTCCGTGCATTGTTGTAATTAATTTGTTTATTTATTATTGTTATAATTAGTCTTGTTAATTATTAGTGCTGTAATTATTAATCTTGTTTATTTGTAATTATTATAGCTAATTAGCTTACTTATCTTGGTTATCCTTGTTGTAATAGCATAATTAGCTAGTTAATTCTTTAATTTATTCATTCATTTGGTTTTGTAATAAGTAGTTTAATTCTGGCTTTCGGATTTTGATTCGCACCCCCTTGCATGAGGGCAACTATGTAATAAGTTGTATGTCTTCCAACCCCACGTCTTTCTCCTTTTTACTTATTTGCTTACAATGGTTAGTGTAGGATCATCATTTTTCAAATTAGCATTCTTATGCTTTGCATCCATTGTCCTGCATACATCCAAGGCTCGGCTCATCATGCTAACCCAATATCAATGTTTAAATTCATTACTTGACTATGTGCTTTCTCGCATATCTTGAATGGAATCATATGCCATATTCATAGCTGAGTCTATAAAATGCATAATGCATGCGTTGCATTAGTCATATTGCATTTAATTAGGAACATGCATATTTTTCTAATAATTTTGCTTTGTTTTGGCTCGGAGTACTAGGTGAGCTTTTATTGCTGTAGTATATTGCATGAATGTGGTTGTTGCCATATCAAAACATACTTCCATGAGGCTAACTGCTTAGATGATAAACTGTTTGAATACTTGTGGATGAAGGCTAGTTTCTTGAATTGGAATAATTTGAGGAATGTTTATATGCGATCACTTTTTCAAGTAGTACATATTCGAAACAATTTTGCAAACAAACATGAAATCAAATGTCCTAATTCTTACAAATATTAGTCTATACCTTGTGCGCGCATCACATAGTAAATTAGCCTAATAACTGAAACAAGAGCATATAATGTAAATAAAAATCACATCATGATTAGTAGTGGCCGATCTTTGATCGGGCTAGTGGGGTGCTCAATTCATGACCTTCCTCTCTCGTACCTAAGTTCCCGAGCCGAGACACTTTGGTGATGACGCACTAATGGCCTTTGGCATGAGTCTTGGGTTTCCTAAATTTTCCAAAAATATTTAGATGGCGACTCTAAAATCTGGCAAAGCAATCCATTTTTGGCATTTTATTCAAAACATCGATTTTTCAAAAAGGATTGTCGAATTTGGACTCTTTGGTGCTGATCTATTTCACATTGCACTTGTGAGATCAGATTCAGAACCACAAGTAGAGTCCGAACTGTAGGGCTTGTCGTCTTCCGAAAGAAAGTTGAGCTACAGTGTCTGGCGACTCTGCTGGGGAATTAGAGAACTTGACTTGAAACTCATGATGTGAAATTTTATCTACACTTATATGTTCTTTGCATTGCATTTGCATGGTTACTTTAAGTCACTGTATTTTCCATCTACTATTCCTGGACAGTTTACCGGAGGCTTGCCCAAAAGGCTTGCCAAAAGGCTGACCGGTCATGGGCTCTGCCATATTGGAAACACAACCCTTGGATCTAGATTACCGCTGTACCGCTTGATCCTCCTTTCACTTCTTGGTGTTTGGTATGAGAGGTATATTAGGTAATCTTGCTGAGGTACCCTTTTGATCATTCGACCTAGTTGCATATAATGAAGCTATAGTGACTATTCCAATTTGACAGGATACCACCT